>JAPMOR010035218.1:316387-342290 GCA_026543865.1 Argiope aurantia | reverse complement strand
TTTTTTTTTTTTTTTCGAATTTTTGACTAGAATTTTATTTACTTAAAAATTAAGCGAAATTTTGGCGTGTTTCTGCTATAAGTTCCGAAAATATTACCGCACAAAAAAGATTTTTACATAAAGTTAAAGATCAAAAATTTATCTTTGAAATGATACTAATGTTTTAATCTTAAAATTAAATTTCTATTTTTAATGAATTTTTAAATAAATATTTTAACTATGTTTTTCAATAATTTTTTTCGTAAAAAATAAAAATTAAAATTAAGCACGTTTCGCATTCATGGGGAAAAATTAGCTTTTTTCAAAGTATTGCCATCACATTGATTAAAGCTCCAACCAAAAATAAATTAAATCTTTTTGGAAATGAAATCTGCAAAAATACAATTTTCGGCACGTGTCTGTAGGAAAGGAAACAAATATGAAATATTATTTTTTATAAAAAAAAATTCAAGAAAAATTATTTTATGATCTTTTACACTTTCTATATTATTAATCCAATAAATCAGTTTTATTTTAAGGCAAGTTTTCTTTAATATGGACAGGATATCCATTCAAATCAGGGCCACACAGCTGATTTGTAAACCTTTAGTAAGTCACAGAACTGCTAAAATTGTCTAAATGGAAAATGATTACATTTTATGTAACTTGATTTAATAAATTTTCTAATAAATAACGAATTTTTGATTTTACATTAAGCTTCTGCTATGGAAATTACGAATAACAAAATGTTCTTGAAACATTAATATTTTAAATAAAAAGAGTTAATTTCCAATCAACTAAATCAATCACTGAAACTGACTGATTTATGAAAATTAAAATATCACTATTCAATAAAAAAAGGATAATTTTAGATTTTCCATCGATCGTTTCAAAGAAAATACGCCAATCAGCGCGCAGGTTTCTCAAGATTAATTTTACTAAGATTATGAAAATGTTGAGTTTTTCTAAATTTTTAACATTCAAAACTTCATACATAAGTCATAGTTGATCGTGGAAAATAGAAACATTCATTCATTTATTTAAAATTTGGTGTGTCCAGAATATTTCTCAGAATATGATACCTTACTGCATTAAATTTAGAATTCATAATTTTTGAAATATATTTATAGGCAGGAACAAAATATTATTATTGATTTCATTTCAATCCTTTTGAAAGCAAAACTAAAAACTGAATTTTATGCTGAATCTCAGAAATTTTTGTTGAATTATTGTTTGAGATATTACATAAATTATGAAAAATATTTTGTAGTTCACATAAGACTTAAATACCGAGCGATTCTGTTTGCAATACTCATATTCAGTAATAATAATAATAAATAAATAACAATAAAGATGATAAATAAAATAAAACGCTTGGTTTTATTTAAAAATATCTTTATATTAATTGCAATTTCATCATTTCCACTTTCAATTAAAGTTGAAGTTTTAATGGAAATGACAACAAATTAGCAAAATATTTATAGTAAATTAAAAGAAACGATCTAAACAACAGTATAAGTTTGGTATGACTATCAAAATTTGAAGATTAAAATGCTTTGTTTGAGAATCTATTAAGAGACCAATTACTTAAAATATTTAATTGAAAACTGTAGTGAGCGGTTAATACTGGCGAACTGGCTGGTCGACAAAGGCGGCTAGTACATATAATAAAGCTAAATGTGTGTGTGTACAGGCAAGACCATTCAACCTACAGCTACCAAATTTGGCACGTGTATACCTTGGAGGTCGGGAATGTGCACCAGGGGGTTATTTTTTTCGAATTTTAAATTAGAATTTTATTTATTTAAAAATTAAGCGAAATTTTGGCGTGTTTTTGCTATAACTTCCGAAAATATTACCGCACAAAAACGAATTTTACATGAAGTTAAAGATCAAACATTTATCTTTTAAATGATACCAATTATTTAACCTTAAAATTAAATTTCTATTTTAAATGAATTTTTAAATAAATATTTAAACTATATTTTTCAACAATTTTTTTCGTACAAAATAAAAATAAAATTTAAGCTGCACGAGCACGTTTCGCATTCATTGGAAAAAATTAGCTTTTTTATAAGTGTTGCCATCACATTGATTAAAGCTCCAATTTAAAAAAAAATTAAATCTTTTTGAAAATGAAATCTGCAAAAATATAATTTTCTGCACGTGTCTGTAGGAAATGAAACAAATAAGAAGTATTATTTTTTCTAAAAAATAAATTCAAGAAAAAATATTTTATGATCTTTTACACTCTCTGTATTATTAATCCAATAAATCAGTTTTATTTTAAGGCAAGTTTTGTTTAATATGAACAGGATATCGATTAAAATCGGGGCCACACAGTTCATTTGTAAATTTTTAGTAAGACACAGATATGCTAAAATGGTCTAAATGGAAAATGATTATATTTTATGTAACTTGATTCAAAAAATGCTCTAATAAATAACGAATTTTTGATTAACATAAAGCTTCTGCTGTGGAAATCACGATTAACAAAATGTTCTTGAAACACTAATATTTTAAATAAAAAGAGTTAATTTCCAATCAACTAAATCAATCACTTAAACTGACTGATTTATGAAAATTTGAATATCACTATTCAATTAAAAAAAAAAAAGGATAATTTTAGATTTTTCATCGATCGCTTCAAAGAAAATACGCCAATCAGCGCGCAGGTTTCTCAAGATTATTTGGCCTAAGATTATGAAAATGTTGAGTTTTTCTAAATTTTGAAAGCAAAAGTAAAAACTGAATTTTATGCTGAATCTGAGAAAATTTTGCTGAAATATTCTTTGAGATATTACATAAATTATGAAAAATATTTTGTAGTTCACATAAGACTTATATACCGAGCGATTCTATTTGCAATACTCATATTTAATAATAATAAATAAATAGCAATAATGATGATAAATAAAATAAAACGCTTGGTTTTATTAAAAAATATCATTATATTAATTGCAATTTCATCATTTCCACTTTAAATTAAAGTTGAAGTTTTAATGGAAATGACAACAAATTAGCAAAATATATATAGTAAATTGAACGAAACGATCTTAGCAACAATATAAGTTTGGTATGACTATCAAAATTTGAGGTTTAAAAAGGTTTTCTTTGAGAATCTATTAAGAGACCAGTTACTTAAAATATTTAATTGAAAATTGTGAGCGGTAATACTGGCGAACCGGCTGGTCGCCAAAGGCGGCTAGTATAAAAATAAAACTTGACTTAATTAGTCTTATTTGTAATACATTTCCCCTTAAAAAATCATATGCTTACGCAAGTATTTTATAATATTTTTATATTCCAGCACACGAAGTATAGAGAAAGTATTGCAATCTTTAAAAATTGGAATTTGGGATTTTGACCAATCTCCACGTTTGAGACCTCCCTGAAAAAACAGTTTCCGAACATTTCTGTCTGTGACAAAGATAACTCAAAAACGCTTTGATCCAGACGAATGAAATTTGGTATATGATGTTTACACAAAACTTGAAAATTTCTATCAAATCTAAAGGACGGAAATATTATATATATTTATAAATTAACTAATTTCATAATTTTTATCTTAATTTAACATATTAACTTAATTCTAAAATGTTCTCTTATTTCCAGATCCAATCCCATCTTTTTTTTAAATTTAATTAATGATACATCGCTTGGTAAAAGCGCTGAAATCAGCAAGTTCCCACATTCCGAATGAAGGGATAAAAATTTATCAAGCTAATCGAATTTTTTGAAAAGATGCCTATAATTTTCTTATCTAAATTCTTATCTAATTTCTTATCTAAATGTAAAGAAATCCCTATCAGAATCTGATAATGTATAATGACAGGGGGGATATCTCGCTCTTATGTTCTGATTGTGATTGACGTACCTCGTCGCTTCTCGCTTGCACATAAATTATGCCTCCCGGGATGGAATAAAGCGAAGTTTTCAAATTTCAAATTGTGTTCTCTTCGGTCACGAAACTACTCAAATATATATATATATATATATATATATATATATATATAAGGTACTAGCCAATTCAGTTTCAATTAAAAAATAGCGTAACTCAGTAAACCATGTTGCATGATGCTGCAAAGCAACATCAAGGAGAAGTGGAGAATTTTCTCATTCAACTCCATCCTTCTCTTCATTCAATATTCGTTCATAGCTTCACCACTCGCACTGATTTTAGATAATCGGACATCATTGCATCAATTAGAGAAAAAAAACTTTGCCAGATTAAAACAGCAAATTAGACAGTTTCGCTCACATCCGAGGCATATTCGCATAGATAGGAATGGTGCCCAGACAATGGGGCGCACGATTTCCGAAATTGAGTGCACTTCGGAACACAGTCTGCTGAGTTGAAAATGCTGTCGCCGATCCTTTTTGCTGATCCGATCTTTCAAGATATTGTTACAAACCTGCAATTCGGCTTCCCAGCATAGTTTATTCCATCAATAGAAAGAAAGTTTTACAGTCATCTGAATGGGACTAGCGCGTCGGAGGTCCCAGAGCTTGGCGACAAACTTGGCGACAAATTTGGCGACTTTGGCGCCAAAATAGATAATACCCGAAACTTCGAGAATTTTCCTGATCCGTCCAGTGGGAACCGAGATACGCCTCGAACGTTTCTGATTGGTTGAGAGGTTTCTAGCCCCGCCTCCTGAGACCTATAAAAGGGGCTGCGGCTGCCAGAAAGTCAAGTCCGACGGGGAGACGACGAAGGTAGTAGTCGAAGACAACGGAGTAGTCCGAAGACGGAGCGGAAAAGCCAGTAGTCCGAGTTCGAGAGCAGAGAAGTCAAGTCAGTAAGCCGAGTCGGAGAAGCAGAAGACGGAGGAGTCGTAAGCGACGGAGTCAAGCTCGTGCTGAACTGAGCTGTGCGCTACTGTCTGCGGTAGATTCTGGTTGTATGCTGCTGTGTATGCTGTTGTATGCTACACGTCTCGGGTGAAGATAATCGTCTTCTGTGCTGTATATATTTGTCGCTTTGTGCTGTCCTGTGTGTCTTCGTGTAAATAAACGTCGTTGTTTTTATTCTACTTCTGCCTGATTATTGAGCGTTCTCCACACCATATCACTCCCACTATCCAAACGAACCCCGGTAAAGGAAATTTCGTAACAATATCATACGCGGAGGGACGGGAAGAAAATCATGAAGGGCCGTTCTGACAGCAACGAAAATCCATTAAGGCTGATCGAACTTTCCAGAGAACAAAAGATTTCATTCCAGAGTTTTCGTACGTCTCGGATGAGAGGAGGAAATTCAGAGGCGGTCTCTTAGTTTTCAGGATCTCACCACCGAACAGCTTCGGCTGACTCGTCAACGAAGGAGTCGAAGAAGGAATTTTTGAAACGCCACTGAAATAATTTTTGAAAAACAGAGAATATGATCAGCATCGCAGGATGACCTGAGGGCAAGTGCAAAGTTTGGAATCTGCAGGTGAGGTGCAGAAAATAGTTGATATTAATATTGAAAATATAGACAATAGGACAGACTTTATATCATTATCTTTCAAAAATCGAAATAAACCGGGGAAAAAAACATAAATGTTCGTTTTCAATTTAAAAATCAAACTTGATTCATAAGTCATAGACTGACTACTCCGCCCCGCCCGAAGGCACACGGAAAAACTTCAATAAAAGGACCGCCGAGACAACAACACTGGAGGGAACAGTGGATGAGTCCTACAACCCTTCCCTAAGGAAGTACGTCCCGTCATCGATAAAAGGTAGCCAGACCCTCACCTTTTCATGTACGAATAGGGACGGAGAGGACCAATTACCATGCCAGAAACTTCTCATTTTCAATTACGAGGTGCCCCCCCGGGGGAAAAGTCGGCAAGCATGCCTAACCTAAACAAAATTTCATAGTAGACCTCACAAAAATACGATGGAGGGGAGGTGGTATGCGGTTCATTTCTCATTGTATGCCAAATACTTCATGTCACATAGATGACTGAAAAATAGAAAATCGATTCAGTCATCCTCCTTCTTTCCTCTCTGATATAAAATAACAAAATATATAACCACAGTTCTCCTAAATAACTCATCAATAATGTTCATAAAATGAGCTGAATCGTAAACCAAAACTGAATACTATTTCTTAACGGCTTGAATGCCATTGATCCCGGCTCAGAACGAGATGCTGTTGTTGGATATGTCTCCGAAATGAGAAGTTCATCGATCATATCATTGCTTTAAAAAGCTAACTTCCCATTACAACAAAAATAAATTAATTTTATAAAAATTAAATCATGAAGGTTGGAAATTTATTAGTGACAACCATGTAATATAACTTCCGGCAAAATAGTTATTAGCTTAGCATGTTTCTCTAGGAACTGTGGCAATTGCCACGCAGAATACTTGATACTGTACTAGTTCTGTTGATAATGTCGATGGAGAGACCTTAGGAAACGCTGGAATAATTTGATAGAAACAAGTGATTCGAGTTTTTCCAGTTCTAGGATTAAGAGAAGTTCTCCTTCGATTTAACATCCTATAATTAGGATTCGACTTCAAGTTAAGATGGAATCGCTTTATGGCAATCCGCACCGAAGTCATAAGCATATTGTACGACTTTTAAGTGGTTGGTGTTGACATCGAAGGACGGTAAATATTTTAAACTAGTAACAAGGTTGCCTTGGTTCTATTGTTAAACTTCCAATCCTCCTCATTTTATAAAAATAATCAGAACTGCTTTCCTCCTCTCCTTAAAATGATTCCTTTACATCCATTATTCTACCTTCACTAAAAATCCCCCCGGGGGCACTTCGTCATTGAGGATGAGAAGCTTCCGGCATGGTGGTTGTTTTCGCCGCCCTGGAGGGTATACGAAAGGATGAGGATGGCTACCTTCCATCGAAGACGGGGCATACTTCCTTAGAGAAGGGTTGTACAGTGGCCGGTGATGGGCCCTTAGGACTCAAGAGTTCCCGCCAGTGATGTAGCGACACTCTGGTCATTCGGTTTTTTTTTATATACGTGTGCTTTCGGGTGGGTCGGAGAGTCAGTGATATGACTACCCTCACTAAAAATGATCATTTGAAGATTTAATGCACACATTAACCAAACATCACAAAATTTATGTGACAATTTTAACTTTCATCCACAGAGAGAGGAAACCAAAGAAAAGCCGATCCATCCTGTTTATTCAGGAGAGTGCAGAGAGCCTTATTCGAATGCGACTTAATAAAACAATTCCACCCATAAGGGAAAGGGGATGCCGAATTTGGTGAGAGATTAGAAATCGATGAGAAGCCCAACAATAATTATCAGGGGAAGGGAGGGGGCTGGCAAATCGAAATAAATCGAGTGATCCACTCTGACGACGCAACAGAAGGTCGCCTAAACGAAGACGCTAGGGAAAATGCTCTGTCGAGAGAAACTTGACATCTGCAGACACCTTGGTTAGAGAGACAGAAAACATATTGTCACTCTCCGTAGGCAGTTTCTGTTTACTTTTAAGAATTTAATTCTTCGGAATAACGAAAAAGTCACGAAGAGTGTCCTCGACATTCACGTATACTAACGTATAATACGGCGCGATGTGTGCTCCGCAGCACAGCTGAGGAAACATAATTAGGATGATATGACCAATTCTAAATCTTAAGAGTCTGACTCTTTTTTTCTTTTTTTAAAGTTATGGTGACCTCGTGTAAGGGTTGTAAAGACTCCCCGAAGATGAATTTCGAGAAAAACCAAATACAGTTAGCAATTTTCGTGTGAAGAAAGAAAAATGTCATCTTTCTAACATGAGCGTATACGAACTGCATTCACAGACTGACGGGCATCCGTCATATCAAAAAGGTGTTATTCGTCTTAAAATTTAAAAAAAAATGTATCATCCTTTGATTGTGTTTTTCAGATTTTTATTATTGCTAGATTATTAGATTTTTATTATTATTATTGCTTAGTTTTTTTTTTTTTTTTTTTTTGCTTAAATTTCACTTCGCCACTGATTAACTCGAAGAAAAAAAATCTGCATGATAATACCTGAAAATACTTTTTTTCAATTTAAGATAAACCCTATTTCAAATCATGGAAAGTTCATAACTTTAAATGACAAATGTCTGCGCTAAATGTGCAGATAACTTCATAAAACTTTTTTTCGTGTTTTCATTACGGTATGGCGTACTTTCTAACTGGGTATTTCGGCCATCTTCCATTACTTTTAGTTTTTTTTTTTTTTTTTTTTTGTCATTTCTTCATTTTGTGCTAAGGGTAACCTGTCTCAACTGGCTCACTAACCAGTCTCAGCTTGAAGCTTATCGCAATAAATGGACACTAACCAATTTACTATAGATAAACGTTGCTCCTCCGGTTATAAGAAAGACCATTTTGAAAATGACTTTACCGACCATTCTGTATCCATCTTTTTAGACCAAACTTGTGTAAGGTATCTCATAGACAGAAGATTTGATAAGGATAAATTCATCCATTCAAATTTAAAAATTTTGCAAACCTTGGCATGAATTTTAACTGTTCCAGAAAATAACACGCTAAAAATAAGAGCACGCACTCGAGTGCGTATATTTGGATCGTTTGCATATTCAATTAGCTTTCATTTACTGCTCCCGGTGAAGAAAGTGGAAAGCAAAACAACAACAAAAAAAGGCAAAGGTCCAACACACTTTACTTATATTCTAGCGGGTGGCAGCATCCCGCCATCCCCTACGCAACAAAACCCGATCCAACAGAAAGTCACCATCAAACTAAACAAAAACAACAATCCATTTATTTTCCTTTTCGCCTCCTGCACCGGAATGAATGACAAGCAGCAATTACTTTCCCGAAAAAACACACACAGCAATTCAGAAAGTTTAGTATTTCTTACTAATTTAAATAATCACTTGGTAGTAGCAGCAGCACACTGCCATCTCCGCTCATCTCCTAATTGAAACAGATCGAAAGTCAGTCACAAAAGAAAACCGTTTTCTTCCTCCTCTGCTAATGAAAAGTATGGCAACAATAGTAAAGAATAAGAAGAAGAAGGCGCTAATAAGAATGGAAAAGGACAACCCCATCTTCCAAGAGGAATAATTGGTACTTAATTGTCTCATCCATATTTATTAGAGGGGGGTCTTAATTATAATTTTCGCGCCTCACCTTTTGTCTTGCCATGCGCGTCAGCCTGAACGGTAAATTAATAAGGGTCACGGGAAGGATTGGAGGGAGGGGGAGACGAATGAGGAGGGCGGAGAGAAAAGATCTTTCCAAGTTTTCACTCGCTTCCTTTTGGCAGACGTTGAAATATTTTCGAACTATCGTTCTTTCTCTTCCCTTCCCCCTATATCTTATCTTAGTCAAGTGGAGTTGATTAATTAATTCTATTACCGCTGGTGGCGAATGGAGCCGTTTCATGTTGGACGACGCCTCGCGCGCTCGTAAAAGAGATATTTCAAACTGTTCCAGATTAACTCCGTGTTGTTGCTGATGTTCTAAGAAGGAAAATTTTAACATCGAATTTTAAAATAATTAGATAAGAGTTTTTGTTCGAGTAAAGCTGGCAAATAGCTTCGATTTTCTGTTGAATAATTCGATGTCTTTAACCAGCTGTTGATGATGGTAAGTAAGGTTAAGAAGACGAAGAATATATTTGCGGGAAAACAACGGATAATCGAAACATGCCGATCAATAGCGTTTTATTTAAGCACTCTGTGAAGGAAGTCTGAGGTACCTTTCATCTGTGAAATATTTCGAAATGAAATTTCTGAGAAAATTTTGCAACGATATTTTAAATAAAAACGCTGAATGCACTGACAAATATCATTTCTACGAAGAAACTTGAGCACATTCGAACCACGGTTTTCGAGGGCATTTTAAGCGTACAGGGTAAGTACAAGTATAAAAATCAGCCTACAAATTCTGTAGATATTTCACTGGGTAGATAAATATATTTTAGAAATTTTTGAAAATACATTATAACTAAAAAAAGGAATTATATTAGAACATACATATCCGAATCAGTAGAATGCGAACTTTCATTGAAAAAATCTTCTGTGCATTTATCCTCATCACTAAAATCACTTTCTGCTTCATATAAAAGCCTCTGGAGCTCTGCTTCATAAGGAGATCATTAGGTTGAATGATATTTCGGGGACCAAGTTTTAGATCCATACTGGAACAGTAAAAGAGAGTGCAGTCTCAGAAACGTCGCGCAAAGAAATAGCTGAAATATTTAAAGCATCCGCTGAAACAGGTTGAAAAAGAGCACATGTTACGAAACTGAAGAAGCTACAGGGTA
The DNA here is from genome assembly GCA_026543865.1 of Argiope aurantia. NCBI lineage: Eukaryota > Metazoa > Arthropoda > Arachnida > Araneae > Araneidae > Argiope > Argiope aurantia. The sequence goes on along the minus strand of JAPMOR010035218.1, from coordinate 332,071 downwards.
AATCCATACGAGTCAGCTAAAAATAGAATAAGGAAGACAGAAAGTCCATCCTTTGCGTTCTGAGGTACCGCACCTCAACAGCTAAGAAATATTATCCCAATAACTAAGCAAATTACTTTGCTCTTTAAGTTTAGGGGAATGAATATAAAGCGATAAAGACTTTTTTTTTCATTATAATTCGAAACGTCAGGATTACATAGACTCCATCAAAAGGCATATGCTCTATCGCTTTTCTGATATTATTTAATAACAGAAAAAAATCTTCATAATCATGACAAAAATAAGGATATAGAAACTCATCAATTTTTTTGAGCTGTGTATTCTGAAAGCCGTTTAAAAAAACTGAAGACATCTAAACAAATGACTGCGGCAATTAAGATATTATAAATAACAGTTTCGACGAAGCTCATGGTACTGACCTGATGACGTCAACATGTCCGTTTCTGGCAGCTAGGTGGAGGCAAGTGGTGCGATCGTTGTCCGCTGTGTCCTGGGGATTCTCTATTAAAAGAGAACGGCAACGAGTGCTGTGATGCTGCAGGAGCATTTTCACCACCTGTGTGTGGAAAGGGAGTAAAAAAGCGAGCTTTCTCAGGGAATTACATGACAAAAAGAAAAATGAGTCCTCCTACCTCGTATCGTCCAAATTCGCAGGCTAAATCAAGAGGCGATTTGTGGTCCTTATTGCGAATCAGAACGTTGGAATGGTACTTCAGTAGCAAGTTGGTCTACAAACAGAAAATAAAATTTATATCACTCTAACAAAAAAAAAACAACATTCGTAATCGTGAATAATCGTAATATTATCATATATCGAGACAAATAATCGTAAGATTATAGTAAATAAGGATATGAAAGTTATCATTCATCGTGGAATCGATACATTCATTTAAAATTAACTTAAGCCTCCTTCAAAGCCGTGTAAGTGGCTTTTGGGTTTGGTTTAGCTATATTAACGCCCCATTTGAAAGCAACACTAGGGTGATTTGGGGACAGACATAGTATTTTTAAACAGGGGTCTGAAGACGAAGATGGTACCTGAGCTGTCAGCCTCCTCTCCAAACTTCCACACCACGTCAGTATGTGAACGTTTGGCCCCGAGGATTGAACAGACACCAGGGCCACTTACACGACGGTTCTTCTGTGGAATCGGGTCTCGAATCCGAAACCCTCCTGGTCCGAAGTCGAAACCTTACCACTAGGCTACAGCGGCCTAATGGCTTTTGAGCACTTTGAGGCAGAAGAATTATTGTATATCAACCATCCTACAAAATCCTATTGAAATGACCAATTCATATATAATATCTGTAAAATTATTTACATTTACTTTTAGATTTAAAAAATAAACAAATAGTACAACACGAAATATCATATTATACAATCGCAACCACAAAGAAACGGAAAAAAAGACGACATTCATCCTCATGCTAAATAAAGTCTTCTGGATAATGGATAGGAAACGAAACAAACCCTAACCTATTGGAAAGAAAGATTCTGCGCCCTATTTTAAAGCTCTAATGTCCAGGTGGTTCCAGAAATTAGCTGAAATATTACACAGGTGACGGTACAGTTTTTATAATTATACTATTTTCTACCGTGAAAATTTTTAAATAATTCATTCATTCTGATATTCTTTCCTTTGAATATATTTTTTCTATGCAAAGTTCTGGTACATCCGAACTGAAAAAAACAAAGAGAGCACTTTCCAAATTGAAAAGAAATAGTCGCCATAATAACTGAAATAGCATTAAAAATAAAGCATTTATGAATAAATACGATTCTAAATTATAATATAAAAAATTAAGAATCTTACAAGGGGCGGCACGAGGTTGAAAATTCAGTTCGAGATGAGATTTATCATAATGATAGTATACATTTAGAATGTTCACTCGAGAAAATATTAAAGCGCAATAGCCAGTCCAATTCGAGAAAATGGCCCTGAAACCTCCTGCATAGCTTATATACTAATAATGTATAGCCGTTGCCGAGGCATGAAAATGGAGCCGTAGCCTTCCGGAAATCCAAGTTCGGTCCAGGACAAGCCCTTTTTGCTTTATTTTTTCATAATTTGTTTCAAATTAATTTAACAATTTGCAAACAGTTTTAATTAATACATTTTTCATTTTTTTATGAACAAATAAATATTTATTTTCCTAATTCTTGGATTATAATTGAATTTTTAGAAAAAAAATTATAAATATGAATGTATTATTCGAAATATCCAGAATAATTTACTTTCGCGTGTGAACATTCTAAATGTAGGCTATACTAAATCTCATCCCGAGCTGAATTTTCAACTTTACGCCCTTCCCTTGTTAGATAAACATCAAATATGGATAAAATCTAGGGCCCTTCCGTTTCACTCTGTTGAAAGGTTGTAGTTGAAAGTCAACCTCAAGATCACTTTTTCTAAGTTTATATCTAATGTCCGCACTAAAAATTCTGTCAATCGATATGTCAATTCGATGGTTTCCGGAATGTGCGGCCTCGGCGCCTGGAGATTCTCGATTTTTTCAAAAGAGTGTAGCGAGATTCAATTTTCATCATTCAGGTTCAAAGGTCGTGATATCGAGCACAGCTCGTGCGAGCTCAAGAGTCAATGGTTTATATTTATTTGTGCGTTCCTACTTAGATGCTGAGGGAGCCGCTATAATAGCAACAGCTTGTTTGGTTTTTGAATTCCCGGTGCTCTTCAGCGCACGAACATTTTACTGCTGGAAGTATGAATCTGAAACGCAAAATAATACATCTACTCTCAAGCTCTAAAGGTCAAAGACTTCAATTCCATTTCCTACAACTCACTTGAACGAAGTTGGGTTTGCGGCTAATTATATCCGGTTTAATACCACGATTTGAGAAGATGGGCAGTGGGTCATCCATTTTAAGATTTGTTTAAAAATTTATAAGTGACAAAATGTGTTTCATTCACTTTCACCTAATCTAAGTAAAATTCTTGATCCTTTTGGGGGGGGGGGGGAAATGCACGTAGAGCACATAGGTCAAAATCTTGATACCGTGCGAGTATCAAGCACTGAAAAAGATGAAGGACAACTGCTTTACGGCGAGTTTTCAAACGCTTTCATTTTTTATGCAGAATACGGCATCGTGATGACACCTCTCAAATATTTATTCAATGCGGAAACGGCTCTATTTTGTATTGTGACAAGGAACGGTGCAACGTTATTACAAAATGGGTTGAATCCGTATGAATGAGGATCAATCGAATGAGGATAAATTTTGCACACAAACGAGCTCCTCCGTTCCTCATCTCGAGCGATGGTTATAAGCCGACAGGTGGAGCTGCGTCAATGCAGTTTTAATCAGCCAACGCGCAATGAAATGATGAAAGTTGCCACGCATACGACATTCGAGGAATCGCGGGCCCTTGTCATAATATTTTCTCGTGTTTGCGGGACTCCGCCCTCCAGGCTTATGCAAAGCTTGCATTCCAAACAGTCAACTAGCCCTCATGTCACTTGTTATCATACCACCTCAGATACGAGTGGGTATTCAATTTTCAAGTAAGAAGGAAAGGCGATATTTAGAGACAATTTTCGAAATAACACTTTTAAGTGATTTTGTGAGAACTTTATAGACATCAGCCCGAACCTGTAATGAAATATAATCTTTGTTACCATGTGCAAAGAATGATACTTTCATTCACACAAACAATGGATCTTGATGAATAAGAATGATATATTGAAATAACCAAAATATTCACCAAAGAAAGTTCATCAAATACATTTGAACATTCACCTTATTAGAATAATACTACATAAATATACATTTCAGTGATTCATTAAACACGTGTAGTGCTGCAAGAGATTTTTTTTAAGAGACATTACAAGTCAAAATTTTTATAAACAGTAACAAAAGCATAAAAAGCAAAAAGGCCGAGATAGCCTGGTTGGTATGGCGTTGGATTTGCGTCCCTTGGGTTGTGAGTTCGATGGAGCTAATTTCTACACAATTAAAAGTACGAAATTATGATCTTCATGACCACTTCGATTACATGTTCTACGACTGTTTTCGTGTGTAGACACACAGTGTGCCTTCCGAGAACAATTGTGCTCGCCCATGAACTCAGCTTCGATTCTCTTGCTCATTGCTTTAATCACTTACAATAAATTAAATCGTGTTCAAGGGCGCATGCGCAAATATTGCGTTACTAGCAATACTACTCCTGCAGTTGAATTACGAAACATTGTTCCTTCGCATATGTTGAATGAATCATCGCATCCTCTGACATTAGGGCGAACCCAAATACATGTCTACGTCTCCCTCCTCCATGTATGTTAACATTTGACAGGGCATCTACATATACAATACTACGCGATCTCAAGCTTTCTTGAAAGCTGAAAATCGAGAACGTATCTTGACATGAAATGAATTTTTTTTAAATGAAAGAATACACTTTCATTAAAGAATTAAAAAGCAAAATGTATCTACGTTTTTATATCTAAATTATAAGCAATTATTAATTCTGCAAATCAATTTTTTTTCACAAATTCAATATCAGGTGTCGCCACATATGGAATCGAAATTTAATTCAAGCTGATTGATTAACTGCTAATCAAATTTCGAAAATATTAAAATAACTTATAAACTTAGAGAAAACAAAAGGATGCAAGTTTTAAAATACTAACACAATAGGACGTGAGTACAAAATCAAATACGCCAATTCCATCCTTACAAACAATAAACCGGTCATGTTACATAAAAGTCTGTCAAAAAATGACAGTTTGTTCATTTGAATGATTTCCAATTCTAAAAATTCAACAGCCTATATAGAAACGACAAAGGTTCTCTTACCACGAGTACGTGTCCGTGCTGACAAGCAAGGTGCAGGGGCGTCTCTCCTTTGTTGGCCTGCTCGTTGACGGAAGCGTTGTACTGCAGAAGGAGCGCCACGGGCTCTGGTTTGCCTTGCCACGAAGCGTAGTGAAGGGGCCGCATACCTGTGCAGAACAAGAAGAGGAAAATCACGTACAAAAACACATTATTATGCAACAATTATACAGTAATCCAAAACTATTGCAAAAAAAAAAGAATATGATAATATGTCTGATGTTTAATCGGATAGGATTACTTCACTCATCAATACACTCGCCTTATTTTCCAGGCGTATAGGTATACTCACTGAGGTGACAAATGTAATGGGGTAGCGATACGCAAATATACACTTAATAACAGAATCGCGTACAAAATGGGACAAGCAATATATAAAAAAATTTTTAAGTCAATTCCTACTTAAGTCAACCAAAAAAAAAAGTATTTTAGTTACTTTTTATTAAATAATTAAAATTAATATAAATATGTATATACATATGACAGAATTACAATATTAAGTGGCAAAGTTTTTTAGCTTGGAGACCATTTGGCGACTCTATTTAAAGTATTAAAAATTAAACAAATTTAATTAATCAATTGATATTTGAAATTACATAATGAATGAAGAATTACATCAAGTAATACATAATTTTTTTTTAAAATTGAATTCCTACTTATTTTCTTATATTATATTATTTATAATCGTGTTCGCGTCAGTAATCTCAGAATTTGGTAATTTGGTAATGAACTTGGCGACCATTTGGCAACATGGTGACGGATTTGGCAACCAAATAGAAATTACTGGGCAAATTTAATTAATTAATTTTTGAAAAAAAAATACTGTGAAGAACTAATAGTAAGAATTGAAAAAATGTCAGAGCATTGGCAGAGACTGGCACACAATTTTGATAATATACCATTAACTATGATCACATTAAGCAGGAAGAGACTAAAGTTCTAATTAAAAATATTTTATTTATAAATCAAACCTTATTGTTATTACTTAGCTGTCACAACATAAAAAAAATTCAAAAGCAAGCAGTTAAGATTCAAAAAACATTCATGTAATATTATATATATACTAGCTGACTCGGCAAACGTTGTTCTGCCTTATAAATTATTTCTATTGAATATGTTGGTTGTTAAGAAATGCATTGTAAGTGTGTGGAGAAGGGATCTGTGACAGAAAGAGGAATGGAGCGCTGTAGACGATGATCGCCGATAAAAACTAAAATACACCAACCGTTCATTTTCTCAATACAATGTATTTCATTAACGTAACGAACGTATACATTGTTTGATCTCTTAAAAGTTAAACGTAAGGTGAGAAAAGTAATATATTTTTTGCTCTAAAGTATAAAAATGAAATAAAGAAAATCAATATTCATTTCGAAGAGCAATTGATTGTGCGATATTTTTTGTCAATCCGTCTTTAGCCAACACAAATAAGCTCGATGGTTTGCCCACGCGAGAACATGCCACGTGTGAAAAACATGGTGTGCCCAAATCTAAGCCGCAAACAGACATCGTGTGGCCTTGCGACTTATTGCGAATGCCAATCTAATAGGAAATTGAACGCGTTTGAATTCAATTGGCATGTCTGTGAGAATCATTGGAATTCGTGGCAACAAAACATTTTCGGTTCGGAATTTGCCATTCAAAATGGCGGCTTCGATAACGTTTTTCATCAATTTTTTTAATGGCCAATCCCGTGCCATTGCACAGCTATGGTGGGTTCAAATTCCGAAGTAAAATAACCGGAGATCCAACTTCCAGTCGTAGAAGGTGTGGTGACGTGCCTGGCAAATCCAATGAGTTCAAAAACTCTGATGGATAATTCACAGCTTCGTTAGCATCGCAAACTGTATCGATCAATTTGTATGATACCAAGTCGCTTGGCAACGACTGCTGTATATTGAAGTTTAAATCGTCGTCGTCCACATTTTTTGCTGCCAAAATGGTTTTTTCTGCCAGCCACGGATGATTTATGTATTATATGCGTACATCGGGAAATAGGCGGTCAATGAGAGCATTTTGCAAATCAACGATAGTGCAGAAATTAGTGGGAAATTTTTTGCATCCAATATTTTCATAGACAGCAACTTTTCCATCACCGATATCTAACAATTGGTCCGAGAATGTGTCAGCAGATGGATCTTGTAGCATTTGGACGAGCATGTTTATTTTTAGCTGGACCTTTTCAACATTACGCCACAGTGGCGATGATTTCAAGCACGCGTTGATCTCCTCATCGCACGGTGAACGTGGATATGAACACCCTAATTACCTAGCGTTGTGAAATATACTTCACGACCTATTCTCATATCTACCAAATACACATAAAAAATTTCATGAAAATCGGTCGAGCCGTTTCGGAGGAGTACGAACACAAACACCGTGACATGAAATGTATATATTGTTACAAACCTGCAATTCGGCTTCCCAGCATAGTTTGTTCCATCAATAGAAAGAAAGTTTTACAGTCATCTGAATGGGACTAGCGCGTCGGAGGTCCCAGAGCTTGGCGACCATTTGGCGACTTTGGCGCCAAAATAGATAATACCCGAAACTTCGAGAATTTTTCCGATCCGTCCAGTAGGAACCGAGATACGCCTCGAACGTTCCTGATTGGTTGAGAGGCTTCTAGCCCCGCCTCCTGAGACCTATAAAAGGAAGCGACCGCCGCTGCCAAGAGAGAGACGACGGAGTAATCCGAGTTCGAGAGCAGCGGAGTCGAGAGGACGAAGCCAATAGTCGAGACGACGAGAAGTCCGAAGACGGAGCGGAGAAGGGAGACGACAGAGTCGTCGAAGACAGACAAGTCAGTAATCCGAGCCAGAGTCGGAGAAGTAGAAGACGGAGGAGTCGGAAGCGACTGAGGCAAGCTAGTGCTGAACTGAGCTGTGCGCTACTGTCTGCGGTAGATTCTGGTTGTATGCTGCTGTGTATGCTGTTGTATGCTACACGTCTCGGGTGAAGATAATCGTCTTCTGTGCTGTATATAGTTGTCGCTTTGTGCTGTCCTGTGTGTCTTCGTGTAAATAAACGTCGTTATTTCTTTTTCCATTGCCGTCTGCTGATTGAGCGTTCTACACACCATATCACTCCCACTATCCAAACGAACCCCGGTAAAGAAAATTTCGCAACAATATATATATTCAGAGTTGACGTAATTAATGGACACGACGAAGTCTCGAGAGCTCTTCAATTCGCATTATTATCCAGTTATAGTTCGTCACTGAATTCGGATTTACATGAGCATACTTTTTCAAAGTTATGAGTTTGTGGCTTTTTAAAGTAAAACTTTAAAATTTACTTTAATTAATTGAGTTATACTAATGTTCTGTTTTTTAAAGCAACAGTAAGGCTATTTTAGGACGGACATCGTCATTTTGAACCGCGTTCAGATGACGAGGGCGACACCTAAGCTGGCACTCCCCTCTCTCCAAATTTCCACACCACACACGCTGGAGGACCTGCTTACACGACAGTTCTTCAGTGGAATCAGGGCTCGAACCTGCAACCTCCGGTTCCAAAGGCGAGACCTTACCATCAGAGTACCGTGGCCTACGTAGTTTACTTTAAAAAGCCTCGAATGTTTGTAAATTTTCGCCCAGCATTTGTACAAGTCTAACGGTCTCTGTCTGCGGCCGCTCCACAGTGAGCTACTTCTCTTCCTAGCCATGGTTCAACAATATAATTCAAAAATTGTCCTTAAATGATATATATATATATAAACTTCAATATAACGGCTCCGACTGGATTGTTGTTAAATATGTTAAATAATAAACATTTATTTTTATAATTATCGACAATTGACTACATTGACTTTCTCTTCGAATTATAATATATAATAATTAATGATTTTTTAATTAGAAAAAGTTGTGTAGCGATTTACCTATTAATTCAACATGAATATTAACTGATGTAAGTATATAAATTACAAAATTTAGTAAATTTCATTTATTTTTGTAATTATCGACAAATGACTCCATAGACTTTCTGTATGAATTATAATATTTAATAATTGTTGATCGTTTTAATTAGAAAAAAGCCGTGATTTTCCGATTAATCTATACATAGTATAAAATGAAGTCTCCTGAAAGCGTCTGTATGTTTGAAAGAGAAAAACCGGAGAAATACTTCACTGATATTGGAGATATTTGTACCATTTTGTAGAGCATTTATTGATGATGGTTTTACCATCTTTAAGTCATATCAAAATAAAATTTTAAAAAAAGGAGTTTTATAATTGTGATTTTAATTATATTCCTGCTACGATTCGCGCATGCGTAAAACAGCGGTATCTGTGCTTTGCACTTATCCGTGTGAAAACCTCAAACTGTGGAACAATGGGTACAATGACTTCTTTTGTATATTTTTAAATTTTAAAAAGGCTTTTCTAGTGTATATTTTTAGTGAATGGTTTTGTCTATGAACATATATTTTTACTTTTTTAAGTCTAAATATATCTGAATGTGTGCTATAAAAAATTGTTTTTAGTCATTTTCGATGATTTCTAAATATATTTTTATGCTTGTCTGATGTTACGTGACATGCCCATGTCATATCGGGTGGATACTAAAGTTTTAAGCTAGTTTTTCCTCTTGAATGTTATGCCACGGGCAAGGCTGTGCGGTTACTGCCAGTTCAACATAAATATTAACCGTTTATAATTATTTGAATTACAAAATTTAGTAAATTTCCTTCATTTTTTAAAACATTATTTGGTGCTTTGCATTCTATTTTACTACGAGGGATGTGTGTGCTCTCTATAAACAGTGTTTTCGCTTGATCCGAGAAGCAAATCGTTTCTCACGGAAATATATATTTTAAACGCAACTGAATTCTCATACATCGATTCTACTATTTAGTTAAGCATTTGAAATATTCTTCAAGGGAAAAAAATCGACAAATGAATGCTTAGTCGACAAATGAATGCTTAGTATAAAAAGCATAAACATAATGAAAAACAATAACATCCAACTACGCGATTCTCAGATCAGACGCAAATCTCGCTTCCACACTCCAGAATGCAAAGAAGCTACCTTTGTTATCCTTGATGTCGACCTGGGCTCCCGCATCCAGCAGCAGTTGAATGATGGTGACGTGGCACATGAGGGCGGCCTGATGGAGACTCGAGATGCTGGAAAAGAGGGAGGAAAGGCGGTCAGTGAGAGGTCACTCAATTAGGAAGTAACTCACCCGAGATGCACAGTCATTATCATAAAGCACTATGCGGGGATTCTAACATTGTGGATATTAAAGTAAGGTAGAGGGAAATCCAATTTCACCAGGTTCCAATTAGCAAGTTGCGACTGACAAGTTCGGTTTTTCCAAGTGGGAACATTTCCATTTATTGGAACCTTCACTAGACTTTTCAACCAACCAAAAAGATATTTTTTACTAAAGCAAACATCATAACACATAAGAAAAATAATAGAATGATTATAGAAATTTCATTGGTGTAATTATATTAAAACTTTTACGGCGCTAAGTAATATTTCATTCAACGCCGATTGTATCAACCACTACAGTCTTATTTTAAACGAAACAGTGAGTTTATTGTACGCTACTATTTGGAAGATTTTAAACTAATTCTTAAATGGCATCCTCTTCCATCTTAGAGCTTTGCAATCAGCGATATTTTTTTTATTATTATTATTATTTCCATCTCAAATTTGTACTGTTTAAATTGAATTCGCTTCAATTTTAGTACTAGTTTTGAACATCTAAAAACGCTTGTCTAATTTCGAACGCCTTCTGATCAGCATCAACCGCCCTTTTCAGAATGGCGAGCCAACAAACTAAAATAACAATGAATTATGTTTAAGCGAGAATTTTCCCTTTTCGATGTGCGCTGGTAGCTGCCCGGGCGAGTATTTTTTTACAAAATAATCATGGCCGAATCCAGACAGCAAAATTAGAAACGATCATCTTAACACATATACAGGCTATACATTGTTTTTTTAATTGACAAAATTGACTTTCTGTGGTTACTACATCCGACATGTTCCATTTCTCCTTTGATACCAAATTAATAAACTTATCAGTTCGATACTGAAGCAGCTTCTTAGATTATTTACATTTCTTAAATAGTGCAGGAGGCCTGATTCAAAGCCACCCTAAGGAGTCGTCACCACTTCTTATATCAAAGACCCATTATACCACCCATAACAGACGGACTGAGGCCGTGAAAGTTTTCATTAGAGATCAGGACAGAGCACAATCGGCGCCACACCTAAGATGGGTGGGAAAAGACGGCGCGAATATATAAATACAAATAAGACATCCTTCCCAGGGGAATGGCTTCTCGAAGCAACTACATTGCGTTATAGCACAGCCCCATTTCTACCCGCTGCTCCTCAGCCCCGGTGAGGATTATCCAAAAATAAGAGCGTAGGGAAAAACACTTTATTTCGGAACAGGCGTAAGGGAATTGCCTTCCCATTTGGAAGTGCGTTTCGGCCGGCCTTCTGTGTTTATAGAATCGACATACACAAGTTGCCCGAAATAAGATGGGAAAAGGAGATTTTTTTTTTCTTTATCGCACCTTTTCCCCTCACGAGGAAAAACAAACAGAATACTATTTAAGGAGACAGCTGCTCACCCTTCGGTGTTCCAAAAACATTTAACATAAATGTAACTGCGTGTGAAAAAATAAATGGTAGATGACCTGGTTTGCTTGCTAGTCTAAGCCATCCAGCTATTTTTAAGACACAAAAGGAATTTAAAATAATGAAGCAACATGGGTGTTAAAATTTTACGATCATTTTCTGAAAATAGTTCAGAACTTTTTCTCAGTAGCTGAAACTAGCGAAATACTTTTTTAAAAAATTAGGTTGCTTTTTAAATGATTTGTAAATCAATGCCCCCCCCCCCACACACACACACTATTAGTAATAAAGCTGTACTCTCACAAAAAGGGAGAAGGAGAAAAAAAGTTGCTTCAAAGCAACTTAACAGTGTTTATCGGCCATCTAGAAATTATTAAGGAAAAGAAGATGGCAACTTCGAATCAAATTCTAGTGCTTATTATGGTAGGCCGCGAAAACATTGGCGACCTACGGTAACTTTTTGAAGAGAGCCTCATGCCTAGAACCTACATTAATGTTAATCTTAGATAATGAAAAATAGAACAATTAGAAATGACAAATCCATTGATGGGAAATTTGAAACGTGTAATCAGCGACATTAATGCCAGAAGAGATTTATCAAATGTTCTTTTATTCTTCTTATTTTCCAACTATTATCTTTTGTTTGCATGATATCATTTTATAATATTGCGCTCATACAGTGAGAGTGATCATTTAGTCATCTGCATTTCATGTATGTAAGATAAATGAGTGTGTGCACGTGCGTGTCGACGCTCTACAGGCTACCAAACTAGGCACATAAATACCAAATTTTCAAGGTAAAAATGTGCACCTAAGGGCAATTTTTTTTTGAAATTTTAATTACAATTTTCATTAATTAAAAATCAAGCGACATCTCTTTTTTTAAGATCTTTCCGTGATAACTTACAACAATATTATTGTATAAAAATGGATTTTACATCACACTAAAATTTAAAAAATTATACTTGTATTGATACCAATGCTTCAAGCAATAAATTAAGTTCCTATTTTCAATGAATTAAAAAATTATTTTAACCATACTTTCAAATATTTCGCTCAGAATAAAAATAAAATTTAACCTGCACAAGCAAATTACGAGTGCACGGAAAACATTTATTTTATCAACGTATTGCTGTCGCATTGACAAAAACTCAAATTAAAAAAAAAAAGTTAACTATTACTGCAAATTAAACCTAGAAATGTGCAATTTTTCAAGTGTCTACATGAAATGAATATGAAATATGATATTTTCCTAAAAAGAAATGCAATGACAAGTGCCTTTATACTAAATAAGGCAATTTAAAAACCTATGATAACTAAACGATAAAACCTACAAAATTTAAACCAGCGTCTTTGAGAAAAAAAAAAAAACACACACACACACACACACTTTTCAAAGATTTTTACTCGTTAAACTGCCATTTTTGTGCTGTAATTATTTTAGAGGTTCTAAACTGACTTTTCTCCTTTGGAAAGGTACACAATAAACAGAGCATATGAAAGAAATTTAAAAAAAAAAACCGTTTTTTTAAATATCTGACAATTAGAGGGAATCATAAGCATGAAATCATTTCTAAACGATTTAAATGAAATTAAGCATAGTAAATATCACCAGCAAATTAGCAGTTCGTCATAGCCCAATAGATCTAATAGCTGCCTGTACATATAAAAATAGTTCTTTCCGCTTTATGACAACATTTTGGATCGTGTGAAAGTACTTGCATTTATTAATTCACACCATTTCATGACTAAAAAAAATTTCAGAATTCAGAAATTTCATGCATTTTACTTGCTAAATAAAACGACTTTAAAAAATTGCTTTAAAACGAAGATTGCGGGAAAATGAAATTTTAATGAATAATTAAAGAAAAATGAATGACATCTTTACTTATTTGCATAAAGCGTTCTCTCTCTCTCTCCTAAAAAGAATATTTAAAAATACGATGGAATAAGACAATTTCGCAACCTCACATCAAAAACATGTTGGCCGCAGTGGCCTGGTGGTAAGGTCTCGGTTTTGGAATCGGTGGGTTTCAGGTACGAGACACGATTTCACAGAAGAACCGTCGTGTAAGAGGGTCTGATGCACGCTCAATAAGTCCGGACCAAGAGTCATCCCGCTGGTGTGGTGAGAGGGTGGTGCCAGCTCATATGTTGTCCTCGTCATCTGACCATGGTTCAAAATGACGATGCCGTCGAAAAATAGTCTAGAGTTGCTTTAAAGCGGGACGTTAATATAACTAAACTAAACACCTCAAAAATTATAGACAGGAGAAATATTAAAGAGTTTACTAGATCCCTGAAATCGGATTTCTCTACACTACATGCGCAGCAAAACAAATGTTTTAAATCCATTTTGAACAATAACCCGTGCTTGAATTTAAACTGATGAAAATGTCCAATTCCCTCTTCCGTCCGGAACTTTATTCTCCAAACAAAACCGGATCATTCCAGACAACAAAACAGAAATCAGAGCTCGTGCCTCCACCAGAAACCAGAAGAGAAAACGCGAGGCTCTCGGAAAGCCAGATGCAGACATTTTTCACACATTCCACGATGCAGTGCAAAATCCGCGGAATGCGCTTACTCCTCGCGATTTAAAACGCGCCAGACTCGTACGATTCCTGCCATATTTCAGTTTTAGAGCCGCGTTTAATGGTCCGCAGTGTCTCGTCCGAGTGCACAGGTTTTAATTCTTAATATCGTAACGCGGACAATTGCGCTATAAAGGAAAACATAAAAGTTTCCACGCACGCCGCTCCATAAAATCCTGTTCGGCAGACTCCTCAAGACAATTCGGTAAGAGACTCGACATTTAAACAGGCGTCATTTGTTATGTCTGAAATGTTTGGTAGTCACTTAAATCAAGGAGACGTTTAAAGAAGATGGCCACAGGTAGTTGTGTGCATTCATGGACTTTCAGAAGATTCGTCTCAATCTTCCCTTCTATGAATGCAAAAATATTTAAATTAAAAACACAATCAGAATGCATTTATTATTTTATTTGTAAAATATCCAAACATTATTTTGATTTTAAAAAATGCTTAATTCTGATCATTTCGGGTAAAATTTCTATAAAAAAATAACGTTTGAAAAACATTCATTTTTCAAATAAAAATAGGAACAGTACTTTCTTTTTTCATGCATTTTTGGGCAAGACAATAAACAAACGAACAAATAAATAAATAAAAATACAAAAAGAAGAAGAAAAATTAAAATCTATCATTTTAAGCTACCAGAAATAAAAAATGAATCAGAAAATGAGAACTATTAATGCACAAAATAGATTTTAAATAAAATACTTTAAAACATATCCTCCTCCAAGAGAACTTGGAACTATATACATATGTTTATGAGAACCGTGACTAGCAAGAGATGCAGTCCTAAGAGGAAGCTAGAAAGCAAGAACAAGAGACATTGGCAAAGTATTTTGGCCTTTATACATTTTTAAAAGGGAAGCTACTGTTACAGCATTTTGTGTTCGCCATGTTTGAAAGACAGAACTCAGTTCAAGTGCAGTCTAGTTTCAAATTATTAGAAAACAATTATTTTTAGAACAAAATTAATTTAAATTATTTCATACGCAGTTCTTTAATTCTTTCACGATAATTATCAAGAGGATTCAATTTTCTGTCGTTATAAAGAATTGTATGTTAGAAACGTGACCCACACCGATACAGCCCTAATTCAGAGGCAGAGGGCGGGGGGGGGGGGGAAGAGACCGCGGAAACGAATTCACAAAGAAAAGTATTTGCCCTCAGTCCATCTGACATACCAGTTATTTTACATGCGTGTAGATTCTGGAGCATAAGAACCAAAAAACCCGCGAATATATATATTATATATAATTTCAAATTGATCCGTTTCCTTAAAAATTATTTTTTAATCACTTGAATTCAAGCTCCAATTTAAATTTTGAGTCGCGCAATGCATTATTTCAGAATGCTATTCTAATACTATGTCAGTAAAATTAGGGAAAATTCTCTTTTAAATCTACAAAAACTCTTAGCGCATCGTTACACTCTTTCTCTTTTTCTGCTTTTTACCTTCTTCACTCGGACTGCGTCATTGCTTTGGTTAGGGTCTTGACAAAAAATAAATAAATAAAATAATTTCCGCTGAAAATTGAGATTATGATTGAATACGAGAAAAATAAAAGATGGCATTAAAAAACTGTTCCTTTTGAGAGAAAATTGGTATTATATATATATATATATATATATATATATATATATAT
>JAPMOR010035218.1:288168-310823 GCA_026543865.1 Argiope aurantia | reverse complement strand
TAATACTACATATCCGAAACTCTATAGTTTTTTATCTGATGTCCGAAGCAACAAAGGAAATTCCGTAGCTATTGGAGGATATGAATTATGCTAAAAATATGTAGTTAAATAAAACAAATTATAAAAATTTTAAATTCCGTTGCATTTCTTTTCTTCAGTCTTCATTACAGCCAGCACGTATAAAATATAAACTGCAAACGTCTAATTAGCATATACTTTAAGAAAAGATCAGAGTGTGCAGCTAGAAGATAATTACGATAGTTATTCAGATCAATTTCCATTCCGAAACGTCCTATAATCTTAATAATGTCACCTCAAACTAGTTCACTCTGCAACCAAATAAACTGATGGGAGAAAAATACCAAGCGAGCCATTTGTCACATACAACAGGAATTAAAGAAATATCCAGAAAATTTATAAGTCCCAACAGAATAGATTCAATGCTCTAAGACTCCAAATACATGATTGCTTTGTAGTTAGGCATTTCATAAGAGTCTTGGTTGTTCTTATGACATACAGGAAGGAATTCGCTGACGAATGTTCATAACTGATTCTATATCTCTGTTTGTACTTAAACACTGCAGACGACCTTCGTAATGTTGAGCAATGACCCTTTGAACTGTATTTTTACTCTGCACAAACTAATAACATTTGTCCAAAGAAACTAAAATGAATATGAAGCGGATCTGTGACAGTAGCTTTATTGCTAATATTCTATCATTAGGAGGGAGCGCACATTTTCTAATCACAGAAGTCTCTTTTCTTAATAGATAGGTCATTCCTACATGATCTACGTCTCAGCATTGTCTAAAATCGTTTCAAAACGCAATATAAAAAAATTACTATTTTTCAGATTCTATAAGCCGAAACCAGCATATTGCATTCACCGTTTTCATTAAAAATCCCGAAAACCAAATGAGTGCTTTAAAAAATGGCAGTATTAATCATGCACGCGCGGTATGGAAGCTAACACTATCATTTTTCGCAACTATCCGGTTGAAATGATTCAAGAGAAACCGAAATGCCCGACAGTTTCTTTATGCGACAAAAATTCGTTATGTAATACCATTCATCAAGCCACCTATTAAACACCTATCGGAAATCCATAAACCTTTCTGCCTTGAATTCTAACCGACTTTTGCAAAGACACATCAATGGGAACGAAAGAAAAAAAAAATCCTTCATTTTATCCATGCTGCCATGAGGATATAGTCCCCTTTGTTAAAAATTTAAGAGAGCAAATAAAACACGAAAAAAGTATCTTCTCCTAGAGGGGGTTCCTGGCATAACAAAAGGATGGCCTATAGAAAGAAAACGCCGCGGGTGCTTACAGGAACGCCACCGACCATTCTTGAAAGCGTCCGCAGATAAGAAAAACTTCCAAGAACAGTTTTTTTTCCTAACTGGCAGCTCAGTCTATATTAAGACAAATTACAGAGGCGAGTTAGGTAAGCTATTTGTCTTCTGACGCAGGGAGAGGTCGGGCGGGCTTAAAACGCAAAGTAGGTTCGATACTTGATGGAAGTTTTTGGGGCAGAATGCATATCAAAGCACAGCAAGAAATGCCGATGTTTTGTTAATAGAAAACCATTGTTATTAAACCTTTCAAGGGCCATGGGAAGTACGCTTCTCACCAAATTTATCAATCTTCGAGTGAAGTTATAGAGACTGGGATAAGTTCTGAAGCAATTTTCAATAAGACAGAAACTTTCAGTTCCTTGTCCACACACAAAATGCAGTGTTTTGATTTGTTGCTTCCTTATTAATTAACCAAATTAATTAATTAATCAAATTAAATTTATCTAATAAGTTAAATGAAAAACTCACTTTTCTTAAGCCAATTTCAATCCTAAAAATATTTTAACATACCATGACTAGAAAAAAAAATGGCCTTTTAAAGGGTTAATACGAGACAAAAAAAAAAGTTGCGAACTGCAAAGTATGAATAATATTCGAAAAGAAAGACCGGAGAGCACCACATGCATTCATCTAAACCAGGGGTGGGCATACTTTTCAAGGGTACGAGCTACTTCTCATTTTTTCAAGGTGTTACGGTCCACTCAGTGGCATAAGTGTGACCAGCTAAAAAAAATTTACTTCGTTCTATTCGATTCTAAAAGTTATTCTTACGTTTTGAACTAAGGTGGTTTTAAAATTACGCCCTTTTAAAAGAGAAAACTTTGTTTTCCTCAAGTGATAAAAAGAATATATAATTTATATTTTCATTTATTTGTTCCATATCCACTTTGCAAAATAAGTAACACATGAATGTGACATTTGATTTCTTTTAGTATGAACGTCTTAGGTCTAAGTAAAGATGGTCAACTCAAAATGTCTTGGTGGTTCACCGATCGATCGAGATCAACTTAATGCTCACCCCTGCTGTAAACTCATGCTCCATTTAACAATGGGTCCAACAGATAGAGTAGAGAGGAGAAGTGGTGTATGATAACATGATTTTTTTTTATCACCCATCGATGACTTGAAATTTATCAATAGTGTCTAGGAACATGTTATTAGTATTTTTGAGCGTTCCTAGCAAATAATAATAATAATTGGACAAACGTTTCGATTGTAATTCCTAAAATTGATATCTATCCCCGCCTTAGGCTTCAATCGTCGCATCACTTAAGCCAGATACTTAAGTACAGCCGCGAAGATTCTTTAATCATAGAAAACAAAAGTAATTCAGGATTCTATATTCTTATGCTTTTATACTCTCCGTATCTTCTTTTAATGATATATCACACAATATTTGGCATTTCGAATGGATGGTTTTATAATCAATAGCAGTACACAAAAAGTCGTGAGAAACAAATGTACCGTAAATGACCTAATAAGTATTGTCACATGACAAAAGACTGAAAAAAGGGTTCTGTTAAATTATACTTCAGTCCTAAAAAATTGCATTCAATACTTAAATAATTTTAAACATTTGTTCGAATACTTATAGCGATATACTGCAGTGGCAATAGCGAAGATAAGTGGCGCTGGAGGCATAATACATTTTTTTCGCATAAAGCCTCCATCATTGATATATGTATATATGGCGCTTCGAGAGTGACATTTTTTCACCTGATTATCAAAATGTAGCTTTAATGAACGAATGTTTCGGTGCCCAGTGCATCCGCATTCCTTTGTCCCTGTTCCAATTACTAACGATTCCTGCACACATTGTAAAATTATGTTGTCATTGGATAAATTGGGACTGGTCACTGGAAAGAAATGGATTCAATCAGGCAGCGGATATACAAAAATTATATTTTGCAGACGGGTCAAAAAATTCATTCTTTAAATAAAATTCATCACATTTGTTTATTCTAATTATTAGAGGAAAATTTAAATCACAGCATTTATACATAAAATGATATAAATACTTGATAAATATATAAAAATTAACTGGTTAAGAATTAGTAAACTAAAATTGCTAGACTAACAATCTTCTACTGCAATAGTTTCAGCAAACACCGAGGAGTTTACCAAACTATATTTCATAAATAGAAGCAATTTCACGTAGGTCTATTTTCGACTATGTGAAGTCCCAATCATTAAAACCTACTACGACGATTCTACAGATTGTTGTAGGTTTTAATGATTGAACGTAGAATATACAATATCCAACAAGGATTAACAGGCGGTCTTTGCGACATTATATACCAACAATTAGTTGTCAACATCAGGAACTCTTTCTACATCATTTCCACAGGTACACAGTTCAGTTAGCACGAAGTGCAGTTCTCTCGCCGGAGAATCAAACATCCGCTTTTGACAGTAGAAATCACTCAAACCATCTGATGTTCCGTGCCTCGCTAACGAATTGATTTTAAACAGCTGCTGCTACTTTCTAACGAAAATGCCGAAATTCCAACTCTGTCTTCCGACATTAATGCATTCGTAACAAAGTTATCCGAGTCCAGTGGTTTTGTTGCTACTACGAACCCACTCTGAAAAAGTTTTAATAGTAAATGAAAAAAATAAATTTAATAGTAAAACGAAATAAATAAGCTTTTGTACAAATTACTACATGTATATAGAAAACAGCTACAGATGGAAATATTCTCTTTTTACAGTGCAAGACAGCTCACGGTGACAGCGCTACGGGTATCTGCATTGTCAGTGAACGGTGTCCTACGCATTCCATGCTCTTCAGAGTTTTGAAGAGAATTCCGTGAAATTAAAAAACATCCGTTCTAAATACAAGATTTGACAACACAAAATAACGTTCCCAGTACTGAAAATCAAATTCTTCTCAGACAGACAAAATGTATTTAAATATGAAAAGGATATATTAATGACTCATTCATTGAGCCTAATCCCACAATCCGAGTTGAAGCTCACTCTATAATAAAGTAAGCTCATATACAGCCACATGAGAAGTTCCTCAGAGGAGCTGCAAAAATTTAGAAAACGATTCCGATTCATTGTGGTGATGGAGGATTGCAATTCCACCTGGTCGCCATCCTTGTCGTGTCCACAATTTGGAAATCATGATGAAGAGGAAGTATGGCAATTTTTGTAGAATGCAAACGACTTCAGAATATCTGAATGAGTTCGAGTCTGTGGCCTTCCTAGAGGAATGTATGAAAAAGTCGGCACGTATTTCGTATTTCTTTTAAGGGAGAACTATGAAGGCTTTCCAAAGCCAGCTCCTGCATTGGAAAGCAGTTCGTTGCTAAAATACGTACCGATTTACACGTTTATGAATAATGCTGGTTCTAACGTTATTCACAGAAAGGTGATATCTCCAAATAACAAGACTACAACCTTCTTCGTCGGATTCAGGTCTCTCATTCATGGTTTGCTTTAACATACTAAGCCTAGCAATAATGTTTACTTCTTTTCTACCCTTGTTATTTATTATTTGTTTGTTTGGACCCTTTTCCACAGACTTTTCTCAATTCCTGATTTGTTGAATTTTCTTTAATCTAATGATCAAGGGGAATCATTTAAATTATAAGAACCTTTTCATTTTACTTTGAAAATAAGTATGGCAACCGTCTACATAACTGCAGCAGAAACTGAGACCGTGATAAGAGAGAATATTCCATGAAAGTAACGTTAAGAATTAGAAATTTTATCTATATAAAATCAATATTTTGTGGCTTTTATTTTTCGTTACCGTTAAATCAAACTTTCATCAGAAACTAGTTGGTAACTTTCTTCACTGAAAGATATATATACAGTCTCTTATGCACTTAGCGTTTTGATGATTCATTGGATAATTAATTAGAATGAAGCATGACGATTAAGAGCTTAAGAATCCTTATCTCGAAAATTCTCTCATAACAAGCTAAGCGAAAGAAATGAACTTCAAAAACATGAACTAAAGCAAAACAAATCCTTCTCCGGGCAAAAAAAAAAAAAAAAAAAAAAAAGTATTTGCACAGCTCCTTTAGCGCTCGAAAGTCCCCCGCATTCTTTATTCGAAGAGACAGGCCATCTCTATGAGCTCGACGGCCAAACATCACAACTTCCGCAGAATTAATCAGGACAATAATAAAAAAAAAAACCTCCAGAACCATTGACATTAGTCATTAATAAAAGTGACACACCCATAACACGCCATTAATAAATATTCGTTTTTTTTCCTGCAGTATCGCACCGATCCATT
Organism: Argiope aurantia; assembly: GCA_026543865.1. Classification (NCBI taxonomy): domain Eukaryota; kingdom Metazoa; phylum Arthropoda; class Arachnida; order Araneae; family Araneidae; genus Argiope; species Argiope aurantia. The sequence goes on along the minus strand of JAPMOR010035218.1, from coordinate 305,212 downwards.
TAAGCTCACTCATTAGCGACCATTTCATTAAAAAAGGCAGAGCAAAATCTAACAATGGCACATTTTTCTCACGCCGAGATGAGTAAAAGGATATAGATGCTTTAATGAATAGCCGCAAGGCGTCGCATTTCGGAAAAGATGTGAAGGAGAAGAGCTAAAAATAGAAACAGGTTCCAACTCGGATAATAAAGGCGGGAAATTATAATGTGAGCTTCAGTGCGATTCCTTCTCCCAGACGTCTCGGGCCATTTCGGAGAAGCACATGGCGCTTGGTTAACAAGTGCCATTCAAGTAAGGAACGCGTTCAAAAATAATGACGGAGATCTTTATGAAGAGTACAGTTTCTTGGAATGAACATTCAAAAAGGAACTTTAAAAATGAACGCTCTTAAAAACGCACGGTCAAATTGAAAAATAGCCATAAAACCTTCCAGTCACTTTTTAATTTTCCATTATAATCTCGAAAATGGGTCAAGTTCCAGATATCTCCATTTTTGGAATTAGGTTCGCAATAACTCAAAAACGTCACAAGTCGGAGACTCGTGCATGGCTTCTTCGCGAAATCTGTAGATTTCAATCAAATTTTGAATGAAATCTGCCAAAGTAAAATCTGCATTTCTATCGAAGTGCATACGAATATGATAAGTTGCAAATGCAAAAATCTAGACAGATGAAATTTAGCATATGGTTTTATCATCGGATCCGCATAAAATGAAGGACGCCTGTGAAAGAGACAAAGATCGCCAAAATTGCACCTTTATACCCGTTTATCATGCTCGCATCATAACTTTAATACGGTGTAGGTCCATCAATAATAAAAGCCTCCTTATCTCCCATAATACATTTGAATCAATTCATTTACTTCAGACAGCACACACCAGAAATTTCTTTAACACAACGGCAAATATGATTCTCCAGCCTCAATAATAGGATTGTTTCCATATTAACAATTGCTATTGAAAAAAAATCCTCCTATATAATGGTCATTTCTAATGTTTAGAAATTCGAACAAGTCAATAAGAAGATTCCTGAAAGTAAATTAAAAAAAAAAAGGATATATAAAAATTTCGGTATACAGTAATGCCCATTGTAAAATGTTTATCATTTAATCTTTAAATATAGCTGTAAACGTTTTTTTTTTTTTAAAGGACAGCTCAAATATGAAACATTGAAGAAAATTAATTAAAAAATTTTTGTAGGCAAGTCAAAAACAAGATTTTCGTTTTTATTGATTGAGTGCAGAAATACTATTCATGAATCCAGTTTCGCACTAGCGACTGGATACGATACTGAAGCCAAGTCTACATCGGGGCAACCGGGAAACAATGAAAAACAAAAAAATTAAACGCATATTTCGCTAATACTACTTACGGTTAAGATTACCGTCACTTCACAGTTAGTTTAGTTATTATAACGTCCCATTTTTAAGCAACACTAGGACTATTTTGGGACGGATCTTGTCATTTTGAACCGCGGTCAGATGACGAGAACGACATCTCAGCTAGCACCCCTTCTCCAAATTTTCACATCACATCAGCGGGAGGGCGTCTGGCTCCGACAGATTTAACGTGCACCAGACCCGCTTAAATGACTGTTCTTCGGTGGAACCGGGGCTCGAACCTAAAGCCCTCCGATTCCGAAGTCGAGACTTTACTACCAGTCCACTGCGGCCTCTAACACGTCAAAGAAATAATTGATAAGAGTTTTAGTATAAAAATTGTTCACTATATTCATGCAATAATTGCGCCATCGAATATTCTATCAAAGGAAAAAGGAAATTTTACCCTCTCCATCATTTCTTTCCCCTAAGAGCTGGATGATTATCTTTGAAATCGTATCGATCTTTGAACATGTGACTGAAGTCCTTAAACAACGGGATTTTGGATTCTAGATGATAGGAAAAAATGATATTTTCCTATCATCCTATGTTCCATGATAGGAAAAAATGTGCCAAAATGTGTAACATGTAAGTAGTGGCATAAAAATAAATGCAGCATGTACCAAATCAAAGCTTTAAAAGGAATCGGTTTTAAAATGTTCGGTTTAAAGAACCGGTTTAAAGCAGTTTTTGTCATTCTTATTCAATTTTTATTACTTGTAAACTTAGTTCAATGGTACTTTTTTCCTGCAATAGGTATACTTAATTTTTATTTGATATACATTATCTTCATTATTATTTTTCTAATAAAAATCCTAAATTCCTGAAATAAAATACGAAGCATGGAACCTCGGCATGTAGAGAATGATTGGATGTTCAATTGGAAAATAAACTTCCAATGACAGAAGTATGATATAAATGAACTCAACATATGAGAATTCTAACTACGATTCTCCAGCTTCCTAAGGAAATCCTTACTTTCACAAGAGTATTATTATGCATCTTATTACTTTTCTGAGAGTAAAGAATGAAGTACAGAGCTTCAAAAACAGTAGTGAGCGACCCCGAATGAGACGACAGAATCTTACTTATAAAGAAAGCTTAATTCAGAAAATTATCTGGCACTAAATTATTTTATAAAAATTTCAATAAGAACTTTTGACATTCATATCTATCAAATTATTATTAATGAATTCTTCAGATTCTTCTTATCTTTTTCTCTCTCTTTTTATGAAATTTAGGATTTTTTTTAAAAAAACGGATTTTTCAGAAACAATAAAAAATAATCAAAACTAATAAAAATTTTCGTAATAAATTGAATGTATATTTTAAGCAAAAATTCATACCAATACGCTGGTGCGACCAAACCAATAATTTATTTCTTCTTAAAATCAAGAAAAAAAAGTTGAGAAAGAAATCGCGTACAAGTCGTAAATAGATAGCATTGTTGCATTTTTTAACTTGCAAGGTAAAATCAAATTATTCAGCTGTTTTATAGTTTTATATAACGGCCCCAAAACCTTCTCGTACACTCTCTTAATGACGTGCGCTTTAGGCGCTTTTTTTGCCTAGCCGATCGGAACCTAAATTTGGCACAGAACTGCAATTGTAGTCACAGAATCAAATGCCAAATTTGATACATTTAAGTCTCTGTGTTTTTGGATTATCGCATTCACATACTTCTGAAAGTACAGGCCGACAGACGGTCAATCTCTTTCTCGATTTCGCACAAAAAGAGAAAGGCGTGTGCACTATACACATAAATAGATGAATAAAAATTCGTTACATACATCGAGTTTTCTAAACGCATTTTATCTCTCTTCGTTTCGTAGTTAATACGATAACTTATATTCAAACAAACTATTTCTTTTCTTTTCAGATTTTCTCTGAAAAGAATAGAAATCTATGAATTTTGCATCACATACCACATCTCAGCCGTCTAGCTCAAAGCATTTTTGAGTTATCTTTGACGAACAGACTGGCAGAATGCTACAAATATGTTTTTCCAACTAAAAAAGGTCTAAAACGAGGAGATTTGCCAGTATTTTCCGATGGTTACGATACTTTTTCTATACGAGAGAGTAGTAGGTAAGAGGAATCCGTAACATCTCAAATGTTGAATGGACAAGTTGCATCAATATGAAAATTTCAAAAACAGGAATCAGTTAAAAGTCTTTTAAAAAAATCTAAAATTTATCTAACTAAACGAGAAATTTAAAAAATTCTAGCGTTTTTTCTCATCATGTTTTATTTATTAAGTTAAATTGTTTAAATTAACATTTTGATCACACATGTGGAAGAGAAAAAAAAATCAGGTAATATTATTTATCAATCAAAAAATATTTTTTTCAGGATCATGACCTTCAAGTGAGAACGGAAAACATTATTATAATTAGTATATTTCTTTCGATATACAATAGATCAAACCCACTTTGTTACAGTCAGTCGGATGTTTTTTATGAAGTGCTGTCACTTCAGAGCCATGAATTCCGAAACTAAATCTTACTTTTCTTGTCACACTTCTCGAGACGACTGCATGAAATTAGAGGTTCAACTGCAGATACAATGCAAAGGAGGCCATGCTGTCGTGCATCAGCCTGATCCACGTTTGTTTATTTAGTTATTTTTCCAACAATACATTACTCCTTCCAATAAACAACGTCATTTTTTACCTGAAAAGATGCAACCATTAAGTGGGTCGATTTTAATATGGAAACGGGGGCTCTTTGACGAGGGGCACACCCGATAGATCTAGGAACAAAGCTTCTCTTTTCCTTATGAATCTTTTTCAGGTGCTTGTTTTTCCTGGCTAACCTTGTTCAAAGCTAAAACGTGATCTTCGTACCCTAGTTCGCGGGTCTGCATTGACAGGGGGGCGTAGACGGAAGAGCTATGAGACACGGAGTCGTAATTATAGCACCCATCAGTGTGGGAAAAGCTAAAAATGGGATAGGCTTGCCTACCTATATAGATAGCATCTCAGTTTCATTGTTAATGAGAGGTGAAAATACAGTAGGCCTCATTGCTGAGTAAGCTGTTAAATTTCTGCTTCTGTTCTTCGGAGGCATTATAAGAAGGCACCATTTATCTTCAAAAATAACATTAAAAATTATTTAACATGATATATGTGTCCCAAAGACGATTCCAAAAATTGTAGCCAAAACATATAAATTTGCACGCGAGATAAACAAGGTAACATGCTATCGTGTACACTGGGGATAATCGTGAAGGCAGGTAACACATTTAAATTAATGTAAATGGATTTAATTATTGAATTATTTTAATTCTTTATTCAGTGAAACATGGCAGAAGATCCATGCTTTAAAGACACAATATCATTAAATCCTTTTACAGGTGCATTCAGGTCATTTGAAATAAATGAAAATTGATTCATTCGTGCAGAAAATTATGAAAAAACCTGATTTAAAGGTGTCATCTGACTTTATTAAATAGTAGAAAATGTATTTTCGTTGACCATCATGAAACCATCGCATGCCTAAAAAGATACCGTCTAGAAGTTTCAAGATAGACTACCGTCCCTGAAAGGATGCAATTTTTTAAAAAAATGTTTGACAATATTAATTAGATATAAGAACAATCAGCTATAATCTTTTACATTTCGAAGCGGTGATGGAAATGGACGCTCTTGTAAATTTGAACCATAGTCAAACGCAGAGAATATTTTGATAAAAATACAAAATTTTTAATAATGAATATGAGTTATTATTTATTTTTGCTCACATCCCTTCCTTTAGATATATTTCCGTCCTTTTTTTTGTTGTTGTTGTTTATTGTGAAGTACCCTGTGCATAAAATAATCTCCGAAACATTACAAGACATTCTAAAGGATATTTTGGATTATTCGAATATGAGATGATCGCCATCTTTAAGCAGCCATACTGGAAATGGAATCGGAAATCTTCCAAGACAAAGATACCTCAATTTATTCGACTTTTCACTGAGAATGATGAAAACAGATTACTAGGTACGGAAACAATTCCATAATGTCTTAAGTTGCCGGAAAGTCTACAACGAACCAATGCAGATACAATTCAAATTTCACAACACTCACATCCCGGTGCGAAATGCGCCCGGGATCACGCAGGGCCGACTCGCATAACGATGCTCTGTCCTAATTGCCACTAGTGGGAATCCGCTGCTCAACAAGGCGCGCGCTTAATTGAATCGACGGAGGAAGGTCCATGATTAAAAAAAGGCAGGAAAGAAGGAAAAGAGAGCTCGTTAATGATGATTAACCCCCAGGGTCGCCAATCCTGACGTAATCCCTTGCCGTCTCATCAACCCAACGCCACTCGGCTCGGAAATCGCCATTGCATCTGGAGACGTAACTTTCGGCAAGGAACACTGATTAAGAAGGCTGCGCATTGCAATCCATGCTCAAGAAATAGATCAATGGGATTTTAATCCTAGAACAGAAGGAAAAGCCCGTGTGAAATTATTTGGAAAGTGGTTAAAACATCATGAATTATTAACATTGCATGACAAACTCTTGAAGCACTGTAAATTTCATGTGGAATGGTAAGTAGACCACCACCCCTCCTCCTCCGATTGCTACGCCACAGAGAAGTAGTTTAGTCATTTGTGAGGTACCTAGAATTGCACGAATAGTTTTTCTGAGAGTTATGTATGCTTCAAGTATTTTTCTTGTTTAACAACTCGTTAATATCATCCATGGTCAACTACAAACTCCTTCTTTCGTCAGAAATTAAAGCCATTTTTTTTTATTTCTGGAAATATTAGGTCTACCGGAAAGTTCTGTCCATTTTAGAATGAAACAAAGGAATACATTTTTTCATACTTTGGATAAATTTTATTGAATAATATAATTGCCATCATTATTTATGACATCTTCTTCGTTCTTGAATTGTTTGCCCTGCAAGAAATTTTGTAAGGACAGAAACAAGTGATAATCATATGGTGCTAGGTCCGGGGAGTATGGTGGATGCGACAGAATTTCCCAGCCTAGCTCTGCGACTTTCTGACGAGTCCCCAAAGCAGCATGTGGCCTGGCATTGTCATGAAGCAGTATGATGTCCTTCCTATTGAACATCGCCGGCCTCTTTTCTTGGAGTGCTGTTTTTAATTTATCCAATTGCTGACATTACCTCTCCGAATTTAGCCTTTCATTTGGTTTCAACAGCTCAAAATGTATTGGTCCTCGAATGTCCCACATATACACAACATTCTCTTGTTCAGGCTCAACTTCGGTTTAGAGGTAGAGGGAGCAGGTTTTCCGGGTTCACAATATGCCCTTTTTCTTATGATGATTTCATAGGTAATCCACTTTTCATCCCCAGTTATGATTGTAACCGGAGCGGACAGAACTTTCCGGTAGACCTAATATTATTCTTGAACCAATTTAAAGGGGGGGGGGAGATTTGCCCTCAAATAGATTTTCAAATAATGCATTTCGTTCATTTAGCCGACTTTATTTTAATGAAATCTCACTCTCTGAAAGTCCTTGTGACAAAGAAATGAAAATTTCCCCCCATAATTATCGAATGCAAAAGTTTCTCTTGATAGCATTATGAGAGTTGATTTTAAGATTTCTTTTCCTTTTATTTTTAATTTCTCATTATAGAAAAACGTTGTGACAAATATAAATTCCTCACCGAAATTTTGACACAACCAGGTTTGCACATTTCTCTCTCTCTCTCTCTCTCTCTTTTTTTTTTCTTTTTCTGACCAGCTATTTCAATTTAGAAATATCTGAAAAGAGCACGTACCTTTCTTCAGGTATTCGTATGGAGTTTTCTTCCCATGTAGAAACAATGTTAGATTATCTTTCCATTTTCGATAAATAATGTAGCTTATTTTACAACAGAAATTTTATTATTACGTATTTTACAACGTTTTGAATTATGGAACATACATATTACTTTTTGAAAAGCGCAAAAAATACCCGGCAAGCCACAATTTGTTCGCACGGAACATTTTGTTAATAAAAACGACCCAATGGCTCTTCAATGGCATATCGAATTCTTCCGGGCTTTTTCTCTGTACCTTCGTTTGAGCATACTTGCTTCTTTCCTACTATTTCATCGTGGTCTGGAGACGAGCAAGTGAATAAAATTCCAAATGATAAATATTTGTGGATTACAACAATAAAAGCATTCATCAACCTCCACGGAGTTTGTTCACGCATGTCGGTAAAGACTCCGCAGCTAAAATTAAAAAAGAACGAAGTCATTTCGAATCGGAAGTTAGACATGCCATACCTTGGAAATGTTTGTTTCAAAAATAATATTTACACACATAGTGTAAAACAGTTAATGGGACACATTTTTTAACTTTCGGTACGCTTCAAATATTTGGATTTAGAGAGTACAATACCTTAATCTAAACAAACAAAAAATATTACGCAAAAGAGACGTTATCAATTTTAAATTATGAAAGAACGTCAACATTCGAGTGACGCACGCAGCTTGGAACAAACTTCCATTTCTTTTCAGAACTTTGATTAATCGTAATAATTCGTTGAGGAAGTTGCGGGGAGGAGAGGGGGAGGATCTCGAGCACAATGCAGCTGCCGATCAAAAGCAACCGATACGAGCTGTTTAAAATAGGCTCAATGGCGATAAGATCTTTTTGACACAACTACATATTAATGGTGTATGGAATTGTGGATGAAAGCTTTCTTATTGTGCGTCTGGAAAACAGCAAGAAAAAGGCCGGGACCTTGGAGGCCTGCGTCGTAGCAGACAGTATGGTGTCGGTCGCTGACGTAATAGCGAGCGCGAGGCATTCTCTTACGATTCGAACAATGATTGGAAGTGCGTTGAAGAGCTTCTTTCATCACCACCGCAAGGAGAAAGAAAGGGCAACGGCTGCCAGATAATCAGTTGGGAAACACGAGGAAGGTCGTTTGGGATTGCTTACGATGCCGGAAAAATGTACGGGTGATGAAGTCTACAAGAGAAGAAACTGACGATAGTGCACAGTTAATTGTTTCCTCATTCGTTTCAACTGCCTCCCCCCCCCTCCGTTATAGTGAATCTATTTCCTTAATTTGCATTTCTATAATACCTCAACTTAAGCGATTTCGAAATAACGAAATTTCTTAATTTCGGTTCCTTTTGTTGAATATTATCCATTCTATACTATGACACAAATGCAACATTTTGAAATAAAAACACATGACAGAAATCAGAATAAAATTTTTGGTTCTCTTTCATAAAAAGGCCCAGAAGAACATCAGAAAGTGTTCAAAGTTTCTCAAGTATCAGAGAAGTTTAGTTTAGTTATAGTAACATCCCGATTTTTAAAGCAATACTAGAGCTATTTCGGAACGGACCTCGTAATTTTTAACCGCGGTCAGATGACGAGCATGACACCTAAGCTGGTTCTTCCTTCACCAGACTTCCACACTATACCGGCGAGCACCGGATTTAACGTGCACGAGACTCGCTTACACGATGGTTCATCGGTGGAGTCCGGTCTCAAACCTGAATCCGGTTTCTAAGCCGAGATCTTACCACCAGGATACCACTGCCCTGCAAGTATCGAAGAAGGTGCCGATCTTAGCAGATCTTCCCAATCCACAGGAAAAAATACGATAAATGCAACTTTGATACAAAATTCCGATTCGGTTGAAAAAAGGTTAAAATATTAGACCAACTTACTAGCGGCTAGACAAGAAATAAAAAAGTCGTTTAGTCATAAGCTGTGTATATTAGTATTTAGGTAGTCATCGACATTAATATAATTATGTTTCATGCAAGACTTTTATCTTTAATATTACTAGGCTGCGGTAGCCTGGTAAGATCTCAAGTTCGAAACTGGTGGGTTTCAGGTTCAAGACTCGATTCCACAAAAGAACCGTCGTGTAAACGGGTCTGATGTACGTTAAATCCGTCCAAACGTCCTCTCGCTGGTGAAGCGTGGACGCTTGTGAGCGAGTTGCCAGCTCTAGGTATCGTCTTCGTCATCTGACTGCGGATTAAAATGACGAGAACCATCCCAAAATAGCCCTAGTGTTGCTTTAAAAGCGGGACACTAACATAATTAAAAAAAATCTTTAATATTACTAATTTGTAGAGGTTCATTGGAAAATTCTTTATTACACATTTTCTTTCCAAACAGCTCCTTCAATTAATAAAATTCGCATGCAAAGTCGGTTCTCCACTGAAGAGAAAAACATCTTCCACTGATAGGAGAAAACCATTCCCCAAGAGACGGGAAAACACTGAACTGGATGCCACAAAGAAATTGGGAAATCAATTGCACTGCGATCTGATAAGAATATTTTACAGATTTATATGGAAGTGAAGAACGAAATGCAGTATCTGTCACTTATTTCGATGTAAAAATATAAATAGAACAAAGGAAGAAAATAATAAAGTAAATTATCCCAAAACAAATAAAAAAAATAGTTACCACAATTTCAAGACAAGCACAAATAGGTCACTATTTATATTTTATATTAAACTTTTCTAGTTACTGTTTATTTTGTTTCCATACGTGAGTGCCATTCAAAAAAATTTCAGTTCAATAAAACATTATTTATCAATCCTATATATGTTATTTCTCTTATCAAGATTTTTTAAGTAGTAACACGAAGCTTACAGTGACGAATAAGATAGCAAACTTTTATGGCAGCATATTCAGTTTAGGTAGAAACGTTTTGCTTTAACGTAACTTATGTTTGTTTAATGCAGATTACGTTCGTGAAACAAGTGCTATTTTAGCGATAAACTAGCCTAAGAATAGGAGTGTCTTTTCCCAATGCTATTGAGTCGCACATTTTCAGACCAACGGGAACTTTATTGCGATTTGAGCGTGTCTATGACGCAGAACTTCCATCTATTCATGATACTTTGAAAATGAATATTAATAACAAAATCTTCTGTTTTTCATGAAAATGTTTCCCGTTGTCATTTTCATAAATACCATGAATATCGTGAAGCTCCCATACACCATCCTGCCCTCTATTCTTAATAGAGCTGATTAACGAAAACCACGTAACGTCACTGACCTTCCCAAGAGTCACTCATTTATTTTTACACATTTTTTGTATCTATTACCGAAAAATGCCAAAAATTTCAAAAGCCTGCCTCCTCATAAACAAAGATATTAATAAGCGTTACGCCGAGTTTACACTCAGCCAGTAAAAAAAAGGCCAGCAGGCAGCGCACGCGAAGAAAGGCTGGAAAATGCTGTTCGGCCGATGGCAAGTACCTGCCCCGAAGCTGCCACTGTATTGTATCTTTTTCTCACTGTGCATGCGTTTGTAGAATTTGGCGGGGTTTTTTGGCGTGAAAAAATGGATCACTTATCGTAGATTAATTCCGATATTTTTGCTCTTTGCTCTTTCTGATATGAGTTTTTTCCCCTATTTCATTTGCCATTAGTTTTCCAAATTTAGGTATGTTAATCCTTTTTTTTTTTTTTTTTCATTTTACCATGTTTTTTTGAACAAATATCTATAATTTTAATACGATACGCAGTGGAAAAAGAAAAATCCGGAGACGCAAAATGGCAATTTATAGCCAAGTATGGAATCCCTGAATCTACTTAAGAAATTTTGACAAACATAAATGAGTCCTTTCCTACGCATGCGCTGTCTACTGGCCGTCTTATAACTGGCCGAGTGTAAACCCAGCATTATAATAACTTTTTTACATCTGTGAGTGAGATTTGTTTTGTTACCACACAAATATCACTTATCTCTATGCTCACGTGGCTGTCGAACCCCCCCCCCCCCTGACGAACAACGTAACAGATCAGCTGGAGAGCTTTTTGACAAGTGAACACGTAAACAACCTTGAACCCGTTCGGCCAACTTAGATCATGGCATTTATGAAAAACGTTAAGCCGAATAAATCGCCAGAATTGGATTTAATTACAAATCGCATGATAAAAAACCTCCCCTCTAGATTTATTTTATATTTAACTTTTATAATAAACAAATTAATGGAACTTTGTTATTTCCCCGATTGCTGGAAAACAGCTGTGGTTGTCCCTATTCCAAAACCAAACTCCGATTTGACCTTACCTCGAAATTTCCGTCCCATCTCGCTACTTAGTGGCTTGAGCAAAGTGTACGAATCTGTGCTTCTCAAACGCCTGAATCAATTTCTCAGCGACAATAATATTTTAATTTTCGAACAATTCGGATTTCGTAAAAATCTGTCGACGAATCACCAGCTAATTCGTGTTACAGAATTGATTCACAGTGGCTTTTTGAAGTCTCAAACCACAGGTGCACTTTTTCTGGACGTAGCCAAAGCCTTTGATAAAATTTGGCACGAAGGGCTTTTATTCAAGTGCATGCGACTTGGATTTTCGGCGCAACTTGTCAAAATTTTACGCTTGTACCTACTTTCTCGTAATTTTCGGGTGCGAGTCAATGATGTAATGTCTTCCCCCAGACCAATCCTGAGCGGTTGTGCGCAAAGGAGTTTACTCTCTCCAACTCTTTTTAACATTTATGTTAACGATCTACCTAGAGCTAGTTATTGGCACTTAGCACTTTTTGCAGACGATACCGCCATCCTAACACAGCATAGGGATCCAAACATAGTCATAGCAAACATACAACAGTACATGACCATTTTACAGTGCTGGCTCATCAGCTGGAAAATAAAAGTCAACCCAAGTAAATGCGCGTGCCTCCTGTTCACTAAAAAACTGGTAATGACTGACTTAGCCCCAATCCAAATTTTTGGCCAACCCGTCCCCTTTGTAAATGAATATAAATACTTAGGGTTAGTTTTAGACGCAAAATTAAGCTTTAATAGTCATATTAAAGCAGCCCTCACAAAAGCTACAAGAACGAGTGTTAAACTCAACAGCTTAATTTCTCCTAGGTGCAAGCTATCGATTAGGCTCAAGCTTCTGCTCTACAAAGCTATTTTAAGACCAATTCTAATGTACGGCTCCCAAATTTGGGGGGGGGGGGGCTACTTCCGCCACTAACATTAAGAGGTTGCAAGTTTTTTAAAATAAGCACCTGATGAAGATTGTAGACGCCCCCTGGTATATCAGGAGGAACATTTTACATGACGATCTCAAAATTGAACCTGTTTCGGAATTTATTAGAAGAACATCAATCAAATTCTTCGAAAAACTGCCCCAGATTCGTAACAAGTTACTTAATTTACCTGCATATGATCCAGCAGTATCCAGCTCGAGGAAACGACCGAGAGCTGCGATAGACAATGTCTACATTAACTTTCCCTCAGTTAAAAAGCTGAGAACTAATTAACTCTGTTACCAATCTGGTGGATTAAACTTATCAAAATTATTTGTTTTGGCCTAAAGATAGCTACGATGAGCGACACGCGTGAAATTTCTTGAATTATTTTTTTTTCCCTTCAGAAAATTTATTTAAAAAAAAAAAACAGTCCCCATAGTTAAGGCAAATGCAACGTAATTCCATTAAATTTCTCTGTATTTTATCCCATAAATAATATTATATTATTTTAATCAATTAATTATATCATAAATAATAATAATAATATAAATTAAATACCAAATTTCATGACGTTAGAGCTTTATTGCGCTCGTCCAAACTAGTTTCAATTAAATTTAACTTTTCCCTAAACTAACAAATTAAAGTAACTATTCCAAATTATGATGCGGAGGTGCTCGTGACCACTTTGTCACATCGCGGAACTCCGAAACATCAGGACGTTGCCGCATCTCTATGCTGATACAAGCTGGCGTGTCCCACAGCGCTCGTAAGCTTTCGCGCTCTGTGATTGCATCAGATAATATCAATTAATAACTACGCAAAAGCAGCGAATGCAAGTCATGGAGAAATAAAAATGAACAAATATGCATTCGTCTTATGATGGATAATCAATTCAATCAGTGCATATCGACCACAAAAGGAATGTCAACTCATTTTTGCCATATTCAGAAAAAACATACTGGCACCCCCCTCACATAATTAATAACAATTGAGTGAACTTTTGATAACCTTATCATTCTTCACCGCGCTAGGAAAAAATAAATAATAACAACAACAGAGAAGGGAAAGCAACGTGAGGTATTATCCGACCATCAATATTCATAACAATGAAGAGACAATAAAACGAAAAATTGGATCATGAATAAGGCAGTACTCACCCATCGCAGTCTTGAGCGTTCACATTCAGTCGCCGCGTCGATCCCAAGAGTTCTGCAAAAAATGGAAAAAGTAAATGAGTCAGAAATAAATGTACATTTTCCAGGAAAGTAATAAAACGAAACGGCATGAAAAATCAATAAAAATCTAGATGAAGAAGAATCTTAGAAATTCAAGCAGTCACGATTAACCAATGCTGAATTTATCGCACCTACATTATTATTTGATTTTAATTCGATTTCATTTTTTTATTCTTCCTATCTTTATCATCCCCCTTCCCACTCTCCATCCTGTTCACGCGGAAGTATTCGATATGCAAATGCGATATGGTTCGTTGATATTCCGGCGCTAATTCAATTTCTTGACTTCGTTAATGTAATTCGCTACTTGGAATATAGTTTAAGTGGGATCGTTTGGCGAAGCGGCGGGGGAGGGGGGGGGTAGTTGAGTTTAGAAGAGGAAGGAAGTTTAATAGAAATGAATGCATTATCAAAAAGTTTCTTGGTTGGAACAGATAGAATAACTTATTCTGAATATTAATTCTATAAAAAATTATATCATTTTTTTCTTGGGGATGAAAAAAAAATTAAAAGGAGGCATAATCCTTTTTCTTCCCTGTCTATTATAGAACAGGAACAGAAGCAGAGTCATCGAGAAGAAAAAATGTTCTCTCCAAGCGTGCAGTAGGATGCTACTCCCCCCCCCCCCCATCTAAAGCAGCAAAAAATTAAAATAATAAACACTCTCTAGTAATGCCAGTGCGCCAATCTCCTCGCCAATCCAAAGATACGATGACTGTAAGCATGGTAACTTACCGACCTCGAGAATTAAATACGTTAAGATGTAAATTTAAGTATTGGCTAAATGTAGAATTGTTGTTGTGTAATATAGTGTATAATCGATCATCTATCAAATTCTTTTAAATTGTTAGATCCCGTTTTTATGCATTGTTCTTACAGACTACAATTTAAAAGGTAAAAATGCAATTTGCTTTGTTTTCATTCATTCATTTTAATAAATTCATAATTACATTCCTTCGCATTAGCGTTTTCTCATTTGGCATATTAAAATGCAATTCTGCTGACGTGTAAGCGTCAAAAAACACAAGTAACTATTTTTTTTATTTGTCTGTGGAAATAAAATTATTGGTTGGAATACGAGAGGACATTTCGCAATTATTCACTCATTCAGTATGAGATACTCGCACAAATACCAAGAATTAACACTAAACCTACCGGCATTTCACCGATACATTGGAACTACCATTGGAAGCCGGTCATTTGACTTTAGTGTTAAAGTAAAGTTTCTCAAGGATGATGAGGTAATTTTACGAATGTCCATCGACGTGCAGTTTTAGTTGTGTGAACCACCCAACATATGAATAGAAAACATACCGGCAAAACGTTTTCCATGCATTTATCAAATCGCGATGAATTGCAGGAACAGATTTCTCGTTCAGAAACGACTGTTTCAAAGAACGTACTGCTTCTCCCAAAGCAACGGGGGAAGACCCGATGTGAAACATCGCAAAAGATGGAAAGTGAGTGGAAGAAGTATTTTTCTGTTCCCCACAACAAAAAGGCCCCCGAGGAGATCCCAGAAATTGAGGATATAATTTTTCACATAGTTGACAAAGCTATTTTGAATCCGTCTCGTTTTGTGTTTTGATAAAAACATGAAATGAATACTTTTAATTTTTCCCATCCGATACAAATTGTAAAAGAAAAAGAAAATTTGCATTTGCAAACTGCAAAGCAAAATAAAGATTATATACTGCATTGACAACATCAACTAGAAAAACGGTAAATTAAAAAATAAATTATCTATCAAAGACGGCAATATTCCGACACACTCAAATGACAGGTTACCAATTTATCAATCACCAGAAATATTAAAATTTATTGGTTGCAATTTTATCTACGAAATCAAAGTTTGATCGCTAGTGAAATGGATTAAATCAGGCTATTTTGAAAAGGCAACTCGCTATTGGAATTAGATCTCACACACCTCCACCCTGTCTCTGAGCAGAATTATTGTTCTAGATGAATGAAATAGCAGTTATTGTCCATCAAACAGCTTCAGACAACGGATCTGATTCAAACAAACAGATCAAATTATTCTACGCCACTTTCTTTTTCACTTTCCTCCAGACTCTCCGTACGTGTCACTGATCAGGTAGACACGGCACACCGGTTTAAAGGTGACGTCCTTGGCGTGATTTCACAGTTATCGCTTCAAGAGATAAAAGACGCGTTCGCAACATTCATTTTCTTTATTTTTACGACAAAATACTATAGAATAATTTCAGATGGCTATTTTTTAAAACTGATTTACAGATAAATATGCATTCGAATGCGAAAACAGATACATGTGTTTGAATTCCATATGCTAGCAGTAAAATGATTAAAGTGAGCTTTCAATGGTCCTTATCAAATTTGCATGAATACTATGAAAATTTTATCAAAAAAAATTTGCATTTATAAATAATTTTACAATATTACAAAAAATTTTGAACACTAAATATTTCTTCATCTCTACTTCCCTTCTTTTCGATTTCTTCTTCTTTCCTTTTCTAAAAATAATTTCTTTCTTGTACAGTTTAATCGAGACAAAATCATAGTGGGAGGCATATACTGCCAGGACTGTACTGTAGGGTTGCCACTCAAATGTGGGGGAATTTTTTTTTCACTGTATGTATATTCAAGATAAATGCAAAAAAAGCACTCATGTGCTGGTTATAATGGGATATGGTTTTAAGGAGTGGAAAAAGCAAGGAAAGGAAGCATCAACTTAACATTATTCGAAATAATATATTATATATTTTTTTTTAAATATTCACATACAAAAAAATTCTCTTTATTTATTATTTGGAATTTAGCAAAGACAAAATCTATATATTAAAGGGCGGAGGGATATATTATCTCTTATGCTCTTTAATTTTAAGTCACAAAATTAAGGACTCTTGTAAAATAAACACACAAAACATTTTTGTTATCGTGATTCCAATCATTTAAAGATTACTTTAAAAAAACATTACAAAGTAAAATTACTTTTTTTTTAATTAATCATTTTTGCCAACTCACGTGTTAGGGCATGAAATTCTGCAGATTTTTCAGCCATCAGTTTCATGTGGCTAATCCTTACCGAATAAGGTACGATATTTTTCTACGGCCTAACGTACATTTTTTAGCTATTTCACTTTCATATGAACATATGTGAAAATATTTCCGATATATCATTGAATGCATTAAAGGACGAATGTGAAGCAACAAGTTTTAATGCCCGTAAAAATTCAGGTTTAAATGATCATTTTTGAACTAAAAAGTTCGAAATCGGTTTATTTTCGGGCATTAAATCTGACGTTTTCGAACTTGTCATACCACCTTCTTCTTCACTCCTTTAGATACAAAGTGTAATATAAATTATCACTTTTTTGAACTGACAAGAAATTTTGTTTCCATTTCTTGGCATGACCAATACGTGCCTATTCCTATATTACTTAGGCTCATTATTTTTTTACAAAGCGAGCCGTACGCAACAAATGGATTTTGCGGGACATCTCGAACCCTTTCAGCA
>JAPMOR010035218.1:188156-285614 GCA_026543865.1 Argiope aurantia | reverse complement strand
GTTTGGGACCCCATGTTGTATGGTGATTCTTTATCCTCTTGTGTATATATATATATATATATATATATATATATATATATAATAAAATCAATCTTGAATTTGCTGAAAGGGTTCGAGATGTCCCGCAAAATCCATTTGTTGCGTACGGCTCGCTTTGTAAAAAAATAATGAGCGTGAGGATTTTCAGCTGCTGATTGTTTTGAAAAAAATTCTCCAATCTACTTTGAATAAGCTCACAATTTCTCAAATGATAAACGAACCATTCAATAAACTCAGGTGTGAGTGTCTTAATACCACCGCGATGCGTCCGCAGAATGAATATTGCTATTCTCGTTAAAGAAATGTATTCTAATCTTTCACACAATTATAGAAGTCCCGCGCCTGCTCATTAACTGCAATTCCAGTATCTTACAGAAAAAGAACAACTGTCTCGCAAATCGAAATTGGACTTATCTATACAGAAAAAAGTGCGAACGAGTAGAATAGGTGCGAGTTTCCACATTACACAGTCGCGGATGGTATTGTTTCGTTTGGAAGCGATGACCACGATCTTTTATTCTTGCTATCTTTAGAGATCGGTATTTTTAGATGGAAAAAAAGTATCTATGAAACTTAAAATTCCCTGTTTTTTTTAGTCGATTTTTAAATTTTCTGTGTTTGCACGATTTTTCAGGTTTTCTCGATGGCGTGGCAACCATGTGTAAATAAAAATCCCTTACTTCTCTAAAAAAAGTATTAAGGTTAACGTTGCGATGTGAAACTACACCAGGACTGATATGGGCCTCGTCATTTTGAGAAGACCTTAGATGACAGAAGCGACAAGTAAGCCAGTACTCAAACTCCAGGCTTTCGCATCCCATATGCCGAAGACGGTTTGACCCCCACGCATTTACCGCACTCTGTATATATTGATGAAGCTGAAAGGCTATTACCCAGGCTGGCGACCCTTCGAATGATAGTAATTGTTGCCTGCAGTATTGAAATATGGAATTATTTTCTAATGTTACAAAATCGATTTTTCTTATCTATGAAAGAAGAAACAAATTAATAAATAAATAACCAAATATCTTAAATTTGAGCCTTTTAATGAAATTTAATATCTTCGGATAATTTCGGATGGTTTTTTTTTTAATATATAGAGATCGACACTCTACACGAATTCTTTTCTCATGGTTATCCAATGTTATTTGCCAAAAGCCCTATAAAATTCGATTTACAATGCAAAATTTGAAAGATAAACATTTCTCAATATACGTATTTTCAATGTTTTTCACAAGATTAGAAAATTGCGTCATGTTTGTTATGTCAAAAAATAAGCGTCAATCGCAGATTTAGAAATGTAATAATTCAATTTCCCACATACTCATAGTTCTCCATAACTCCCCCCCCCTTCTTCTACATCACAACGGATTAAGTTCATTGCTTCAATTATTTTGCAGTTCAGAGGTTTGTGTGTACCGAATGCTCTTTTTGGCACATGCTGCAATAACAAGTTTTCTGAAAGAGAGAGATTCTTTAAAATTCTTTTACATTTCTTTGGTAAAAAAAAAATTTCAATCTGGAACAGATGCAGCAATCTGAAACAAAATAGGACACGAGGGTAATAAAAACACCAATATAGAGAATAAATCGAAACAATCACTTATTTAGAGCTTTATGTTAGTATTATTATTATACTAGTTGCATATTATTTATTAATTATATAGTGCATAAGAACGAATTATATTTCAATGATCTTACTTCTTGTACGAAAATTTTTCATGAATCAATCGATCTGCAAGATAGTTATAATTAAACTTCCCCTATAAGCAGCATCATACAACGCAAAACGAGTGAACGGACTGCAATGAAATTTGGTATATAGACTATACACGAGATGCGCTCAGTTCAGTTTTAAGTTCCAAAATGTCCAACTTTCTGGAAAAACATTAAATGTAACACAATAAACGACCTAAATGGAATACAGAAACAATATTAACATTTATTGATCAGTTTCTGATCACCTGGTCGTCGAACCACATTAAGTAAAGGTAAAGAAAAATTAACAGTACGCTGTTTGAGTGGGGGGAAAAAAACAGTTTAGTTTGCAGAAACAAGAACAGATTAGGATGAAATTGCACAAGAGCAGCAGTGGTTAATCATGTCCAGGACGATGTAGGAAAAGATTCTCGATGTGACCACCCACATTCACCTGCAAAATTTCAAGTCGATGGACAATATGTTCAACAGCAGATCGTAACAGATCAGTTGTGATGCTTCGCACATGAAGCGTTATGGAGTTCTTTAAGTCATTCAATGTCGCAACAAGATACCGTCGTCATTACAGCCGAAAACATCGACATAAAACACGACGACGACTGCAAACGTTTTTTATCCAGTTTTGCATAAAGCTTTCTCTTCTTTCCAAGCACACAAATCTCGACATTTTTTTTCTAGAATTAAAAGCTTTTCACGGTTAAATTTTTTACTCATAATTCGTGTTCTGGTTGTCAATATTGTTTCTGTATTCCGTTTTGGGTGTTTATTGTGTTACATTTAATATTTATTTTATAAATATATTTAATATTATAAATATACATTTTGGAACTAAATTTTTTTTTTTTTTTTTAGAAATTCCGTGATCGCATTTCGTGTATAGCCTCTATACCAAATTTCGCTGCAATGCAATACCCGGAACTATGACTACGAGGATGCGAAATTGCTTGTAAATCAACAGGTTTTCTTGACGATGTAGTAATAACATTGAGGTTATTTAATGGCTCCAACTGGAATGGCGGACAGCATCTTCTTATCATGACTAGACCCTTTGTCTACCAACGATACTTTAAAGTACCATTTCAATCCAGCCGATACGTTCACAATATGACTTTTTTCTTAAACAGTATTTTAAAGAACACGAAGAACGTATTTCCAACAGAAAGTATTGGATGTAAACTAAAAGTAACATTAAAAAATCCTTTATTATTAATTTAATTATTTTAATTCATTTAAAATGCCACCCCCCCCTTTTTTTTCTGAGCTTACTTCTGCATTAAAACTTAACTAATGGTTCAAAAATAAATTTGAAAAATGGATGGTAAAATAATCCGGTAAATAAAAGGTTAATGCGTGAGATTGTTCGCGTGATTTATCAGCGGCACTCGCATTGCTGGCCGTGAGGGTCATTTGTACCGGATAACGTTAAATATTTAAATAAACTATTTCGACATTATGTGTGACAGTGTCAACTGTGGATGTTATGCAATAATAGTGATATTTATAAGCTACTTATATGAGAAATAAATTATTACCCACATTATCTGGCAATGTTTTGGCAGAGGATTAGATGATCTGGTTGACGATTCAGGAACCTTGGGACGATTTCTGTCTCCATTTGAAACTTTTCAACGGCACGATAAATTAAATAGAAGGGCTATTGATCGTTGGAAAATGAGTCGCGCACCGACTTTCCTCGGTAATGATTTTGTTGGATGTCAATCTTTCGATGAGGATCCCCACCTCATCGACTCGGTGGAAAAATTCATCCATCGGTGGTTAATTGTCTAAGTTTTCAAGATGTTAGACGCGCCTCTGTTCGTCATAACGGTTAATAAATCAAAAGTGAATGACCAAATAACATAATGGTTAACTGTCGGTAACAGTAGAATGGAAAACATGTCCTTTCTCATGAAATCCGAGTATTTATTGGAGTATAATCAATAACCCGCGCAAGAAACGAACTGTTTGAAATATTCCTTAGAAGTTTTAAGCCTTTTCAGAACAGAAAAAAAAATAGCATTTCATATAACCCCTTAGAGGAAATTGTGACAAGATTTGTCAAAAGTAGATTCAAAGCATTATTTTTCAGCCGTCAAGAATGAAAAGTGAACCCTTCATTCCACAAAATTCTGCAAACATGCTCTCCCCCAAGGGTTTATAAAGCTATTAACCAGAAAAATTCTCGGAAACTGTGCGCTCTTCTCATCACTTAAAATAACGCACCCCATTCGCAAATATATTTCTTCCAAATCTTACTACACTCGCCGGAGCAAAAATAAAATATTGGGTTGCCTTTCGCCGCACTTGTCAGTCACGCCCCTTCAACACTTGAATGAAAAGAGCGGACTCCATTTAATATTTATCTTTGAGAGGATTACCGGGTTTAGGAGTTTTCATCCTGAATGTTCTTTTCAAAAATAAAACAGACGGCTGAGGATTAGTTGGGAGTTTAAACGGAAGAGGACGGGATTTAGAATAAAGAACAGAAGCAGCGGAAAATGTAGGGGCTTTTTTAGCCCTCCCGCTCTCTCCACTTCTTTGAGTTCCTCAATCATTCCGCAGTGAGTCGTTTGGCGCAGCGAATATGTTCTTCGCGACGTTCTTTAAAAAGTTAAGAGGATTTAAAAGGCGTCTGATGAAATTGGATCAAACAAAATGTTGAAGTGAGGCGATTTGCATATGATAATCGCACTAGATTATCTGATATATTCATATGAAACAAAAAGAAAAGAAAACAGTCTATAAAAGAAGACTAAAAAGGCATAATAAGTCGCAAATGCATTTTCTCATAATCCTGCGAATCTTATGTATTGATAATTAAATTTTCTTACACGTGTCAAAGATTTCGCAGGTGCATTAAAGTAAAACACAAAAGAAGAACAATAAAATAAATGCGGCTTCTTCCTCTGCCCCGATGGGCCGCGGCGGCCTGGTGGTCTCGAACGAGAGGGCTTCCGGTTCGAGATCCGATTCCACCGAATAACCGTCATGTAAGCATGTCGGTGCACGTTAAATCGTTATTATAATTACATTTAATTTATATAATTAAACATAATTATATAAATGTCGATGACTAAATTCTAATATACACATCTTACGACTAAATGACTTTTTTATTTCTTTTCTAGCTGTCCGCCCGCTAGTGTGGTGTGGAAGTTTGGACAGAGGGGAACCAGCTCAGGTGTCATCCACGTCATCTAACCTCGGTTCAAAATGACGAGGTCCGTCGCAAAATAGTCCTAGTTTTGCTTTAAAACGGGATGAATACTGATATCTCAAAATTGGGCAGTTGAAATAAATTTTAGGTATATTAACTTAAATTTCAGATCAATAAATAGAAATTGCACGATGAAAGGATTTGACAAATATGAAGGAAAAGTGCATATTCTAAAACAATTAGTGAATTTAATTACACAAATAAAGGAAAGAAATCTCGAAGAGACGCAAAGTAATTGTGTTTTTATGCAGAGAGTTAAACGACATTTCAAAAAATATTGTTTTAACTTAGTTGATTTAAAAAAAATTAAACTAACTACAAAAAGATTATTTTGGGATGGACTCCATGAATGTAAATTATCTGCATATAACATGAATATATATTCTCTGCCCAACCTTCTACAACACATTATTCTGAGATCTGCCAAGTCTATATAAACGGTCACCTCTAAAATGCGTTGGAACTTTAATAGCTTTATAATAATCTTACTGATTGAAAGATAAAAATGGCACCTGTTTTTTGCGAATCGAAATCAAACATATGATTAATCCCAGTATTCAGCAAGCTCATCGTTTATTTTAAAACTGCTATCGAAAAAAAATGGCAAGCGATGAGAATGGCGCTTATTTTATTTCATTCGAAGGAGGAAAAAAAAGGAAACATTCACAAAATCTTTCTTTCACTCAATTCTGTAGAATCAATGACATAATATGGCCGAAAGGATTTAGAACCAAAATAAGCAAACCAATTATCATTCAATCTTTTCAACGTGAAATCAAAAGAGAAGGGATTCGAAAGATTAAAAAAATATTTCACGACAAAGTGCGCTGAAAGTAATTGGAATGCAAAAATAATATCAAGAAATAATAAGTTGGCACCTTCCAAACATGTTGAATTTATTACGGTATGCATGTTCAAGAAAGTGGAATGTATATGAAGCTGGATTGCATCATATCCAAGTTTCGGCATCTCGTGTTTACTCTAATTTCTTAACAGAAAAAGAAAAAAAAAATCTCAGAATTTATTAAATAGATATCAGACGACCTGTCCAACTTCTGGTTTTTTCCGAAGCTTATCAGATGAAGAACCAGCGGAATTAATTTTGGCCACATTTTTTACTGAATGAAAAGCAATCGACAACACCAATGAGGGGAAAAAAGAATGAAAGAAAGAGAAGAAGATGCATCCGATTCCACAGAAAAGAAAACAAATCCTTTCGCTCGGCATCGAGCAGCCATTCATTTCCCACCGGAATTTGAAAACAGAGCAGACTTCTCTGCCGTCTCTCACCCCCGTAAAAAGTAATACACCTGTGCTTCTAATTAAAACTTCAAAAGCCGCCGAGATTCTTCTTTCAGCCGGTAAAAAATAATGAATTCCTTGAAAGGGTGGGAAAGAGAAAGGAGTGGAAGAAGAAGATCTCGAAGAAAAGCTGCGGACGAACTCTCCAACAAAGTGACATCGACTCTCCCAGGGAGAGAGAGAAAAAAAAAACCTACAATAACAGGCAAGGGGTTCTGAAGTCGCGAAGGTAATTAGAATATGGTGGTTCGGCGCCAGTCATGTAAATATGGCCAGGAAAATCTTGTATAAAGAGCTGTAGACATGTCCAAGTGAAATTATTTCGTCCAAAGAAGTTTCGTATAAAATGACTCATCTCATTTCAGAAATGGGGGAATAGTCAGTGCTTGGTATATAAACAGGGTATTTCAAATGAAAATAGCGGGCACGTCATTTAAATCTTTGGTTCCAATTCCTTTTTTCGTGTCAGAAAGGATATGTTTCCATAGAGGAAGTGCCATATTCTTCCGACTTGAGGAGAGCACTTTATATGTTACGAAAATATAATATGTGCTTTCATAACATTTCCAGAGTGAAAAAAAAAATCTTCGACAAATTGAGGAAAAGAAGGGAGTCATTCTATAAGTTCATGCAAATAATCCTTATGTAATAAATGCTGATTTTTTTAATGATGGACTTCGCAATACACCCATTGTTCAATTCTACAATCTAAGTAAGCAAAAAGAAGAAAACATTTTCCCGATTGAAGATATTTCATTTAAATTTTTCAACGTCTATGGCAAATCCTTACACATTTATCATTACTAACTACAAAAATATCAATGACATATGTAATAACGCAAGCGGGAATCAGCTTTCATTTTGAAGATTTCTAATCTGCAAAATTCACCATCTCGACTAAGTTACATCATTGACTTATAAGCTGCAATTCTTTCTGTAAAAAGCGCAAGATATATATTATATATATATAAGACAATATTTTACGAAAAAGTTTAAATTTTCAAGTTTATATTCTGAGGATATTTTGTCCATTAATGGAGACAATGCTGTCCATTCCTTTCTGATTTTAGCATCCATTCAGAATCTTACAAGAATAAAAAAACAAGAAAATATTTATAAATCTAATTAAACAAGGAATTTAACAAGGAAATATTTATAAATCTAAAATAAATATTATAAATCAAACATTAACATCAAAGAATCCTTGCATTTCCAGAACGATTTCGTAGCATCATTTAAAAAAAAAAATCCTTCACAATTCCTACATATATTATCAGCATTTCCGTCCCACATAACATTTGCTTCACATGATTTCGCCAGCAGAACAATCAGCCAACATGTGTTTGGTTTTATAAAAAATACTCCATTCAAACAATAAAAGTGGTAGGGGTGAACGAAACTCCTTCTTCCAACAAGTGTCTCTTCCTTCACCTGTGAAAGAAGCAGGTAATGCATGAGAAGTCAACCGTCCCCCCTACGAGAGTAAATGGAGTCGAAACATCATCGTACGAGAAGACGTCACTGATGGCGGAAATGGCGCGATTTCGCACGACGATAGTGCTTTGGATGGGAAAAGAAGACGCATGGGGGTGGTTTTAGGATGATCCGAGTACGTGCGCAGTTCGTTTTCGTTTACTGGGTCATAAGCGGGCAATAAATGCATGAAAAAGAAACTGAACTGTAGGACTTGCGTCAGAACGTGCGAAAGAAGCGTTTCTCGCATTCGCACCAGCGGAAAAGTTACAGACAAAACTAAAAATCGATCCATCGGGATAACATTAGGTACCGGCACGTATTTTGATCATTTTTTCACTTTAAAAAGGCATTTGTTGAGAAAAAAAAATGATACAATATGTATCAATCAAAATATTTTCCATCATTTTCTACAACTTTTTCCAATTTTCGTCCAATAAATATTGCAACAGAATTGACTTCGAATTTTTTTTAGTCCTCCAGGCTGTTCTTTGTCATTGACATCGAAATCACCACTCCTAAATCGTTGAAACGAAAACCGATAATTGGGATAAGACGGAGCAGTATCACCACAAGTTTCTAAAAGCGTCTGATGGGGCTTCGGCAGCAGATTTCTTCAAATCAAACAAAAAAAAAGCAATGAATGTCAAAAATCCATGATTGAAGTCTTTATACACTGAATAACACAATAATTCTAAATGGAAAACTTTGAAAATGATAACAATAAAGTAATAGTAAATTGGTAAAACCCGAAATCATTGTCGTTTATATAGGTACTTCACATGTAAGCACTTAATAAATGGCTAATTTGAAATATATAATTTTAACATTTTAAAGCACAAACGATCTCAACAGGAACACGTTTCAAACGACAACAGGCTGCTTTTCCAAATGGTTTATTTATTTAATTATTATATACATATTTCTTGACTGCAACACGTTTCAAAATATCCAGTAAAAGCGTCAAGCGTTTTTCCTTTAAAATTTGACCTCTTTAATAAAATCAATTCATGTTAATGAGATATACTCACATAATCTGCATCAACAACAGCCGCTCACCTCCGCGCCTGGCCGACCTACTGGCGGCCTAACTCGTTATATGTTTAGAACCACATAACCTTTTCGATTATGGAATTTATTGCACATTTTGCAGTAGATTAGACAGGAATGCGGAGTTACCTATTAGATGGCATATGCAGATACGTATGCCATGTTTTTCATGAATTGATAAAATTATTTTGGGCACAAAAAAGTTAAGAATAAACAATTGATTATGAACATCCCGGTTCAGTTATCCTCATTACATATATTAGATTTGTAAAAATAAAAATAAAATCGTTCGAAACTTCATTTTTTTGGCAGGGGGGGAGGGAATCGAAGTTGCCAATCCGAGAATCCTTTTCTGTAATACATTGTGGCGATTTTGGGGAAACACAAGAAGTCGTGGAGGCGGATGCGTGAGTTCTCATGTTTTCCGGAAATCACGACATCTCATCGAGCACACGCACAGGCTCATCGATTCGGTGGAAGGCGCAGATGACGATCAATGGACGACTGACAGCTTTTAGCTCGGCAAACCGGCGGCGGTTCTGTACTCCACAGCAGGCCTCGACACGAGGCCAACAACAAAAAATCAGAATGCATCGTTTTAAACCTTTTCGATTTGTCTTATTTTTACATTAAAGTACACAAAATCTTTGATAATGTTCTTTAATCATGATTATAAATGTAGTAGATATCTGAAAATCCACAGAAAATGCTGACTGACAAGTAGCACAAAAGAGCAACAATAAGACTAATCCCATTCGTTTAAAACTGGAGTGATCATCCCAGAAATTTTACTCCCTTTCTCTCAGACCAAGAGAACTGACATTCTCCAGAATATCCAATCATTTTATATACCCTTCGTAGGAAGAAGAAATGAAAACCTTTTTCATGTTTGCCTTCCATAAATTAAAAAACAAAAAAGCAATATAATGGCAAGCAGATCAAAATAACACTGCCCAGTAACGCCTTGCTTCGAGAAAAGATTGACTGTCATTACAACATTTTATTAGATGACATGCAGTATTACTCAAAAATAACTTAACCAGGAAACAAAAACTTAGCTCAAAGTAAAACCCCAATCAAAATCCTCAGCTGCAAGACAAATATACTTCGTGCAATGCACAAAGGATGATTAAGTTATGGAATATTAATATCAAATTAGATATGAACAAATAATATTATAATGTGTAATAGTGAACAAAATTGCGCAACTGATCATCTTGGAGTTTCTCACACACTCTCCATAAATGACCTCAGCCACCCCCCACCCCCGCGCGCGAAGGTCTTACACGGCATTTGCGAACAATAGTTACAGCAATATTAGAAATATAGATCTTTGGTGCAAATTCTAACATTTTTACTGAATCGATCGTAATTTGAACGCTTTTTGTTTTTGTCCGACTGAAATCAAACTTTGACAGGAAACTGCAGTTGCAGTCATCAGATCACATGTTGTTGCTCATGGTACTTGTCATAGTCAAGCCCGCTGACGAAATCAGCGATTCTAAGCCGAGTTCTAGCATTTCTTGTTTCATCCAGGGCCAAGCGTACGACTCGACTACTCATGCGTCCCGACCCTTTTCACGGGGTGGACTTCATTCACGCATCCACAGATCGTCATTTAGACCTGAATCAGAGAACGATCACCTCTCATCCAGTACCCCCGGTGGTATTGTCTCGACATGGTGGACTTTGTGGCCACAACAGATTTATACGTGCATCAGCCACCATGTGTACCTAAGGAGCATCTTCGGCAGGCGGGGTTCGAACTCACATCTAAAGGGACGCGAACCAACCAGGTTACAAAACTTCATCGACTTTTTAAGTCATAAGTTGTTGCGTTTACATGCATGCGAAATTACTTAACGGATAACTGGACAACTCTTTTGCAGATTTAGCTCAAAATCTGATAAGAAGTTATACTTTAAATGTTAAACCTACGTACTAAATTTCATCTACCTAGATTCGTTACGTTTTGTAGTTATCGGGTCCACTTGGACTTGAACAGCCAGACATACAAACCCGAATGGATTTCGCTCAAAATTTTATAGAAATCTACAAATTTGGTCTAAGGTCCATAAATCAGATTTCATTCGCCTAGCTCAAAGTATTTTTGAATAATCGAGTGTAAAACCTCGAGTTTTAGACGATTACAACAATTTCACATTGTGTATTTCGTCGTATAAATAAAGTAATTAGTTTGAAGTATTTAACTTAAACTTATCACAACTACAAGTAATGCAGGTTTAAAAGTTTCAATTGTTTCCAGCGTGTAAACAACATTTTGGCAATGATCCGAGTGTAACATTTATAACCCATCTATGAAACATGCATTTATAAAAACAGTCTGCATGCCAGAACTACTTTACCACTTTTCAAAAACAAAAAATCACTATAAGAGTGAATATCGTAAAAATTTAATACTAGACTCAAAAATTCATAAGAATGAATAATTACGAAAAGTATTATAAAATAAGAAGAAAAGCTACGTGGCGGGGATAGAAAAAAACCCTCATATCTGCGAAACAATTTTATAACGCTATTAATCACAGTCAGTGTATTTTAAGATAATAAACATCTCGCTTCATTCGTTGGGTTGCTGGAAATATTATATATATATATACTCTAAATTTCTACGGGAATTCATCTAAATGTTGCCAAAATCGGTTGTGACAAGAAATAACTTCCAAAGAAAGGAGAAGTAGAAAAAACGGCAGTAGGTGCTACGACATTGATCTGCCTGATGGCATTGAAAAAATAATAAAACGTTGGCAAGAGATGTCACTTTGCTAGTAGCCTCTCTATATTTACTTAGCTCGGAGAGCTAACTTCCCACAAAGTTTGTCGGGTTTCCCCCCCCCCCCGACATTAGCAAGAAAAACACTTTTTTGGGTTAGAATGCCAAGGAAATTAGAAATTTGTCGAGCTTTTGACAGGTAGAAGAAAGATGGCAGGAACAGACAAAGCTTCGCGTGATTCGATGGGGTTTCGGGTGGGGAATAGGATAATAAAATGGAAAATCAGGCTCGGGTCTATAAGCAGAATGAGAAACAGATGAAGAAAGATAAGGAAACGGTCTTTATTTAGAAACATTAGACATGATCGCTAAGTGTCAAAAGAGGAAGGCAAAAGATTTTCTTTTGGCAGCTAAAGTTAAGGGAAAAAAATTTAGCCATGAATTTTATTTCATATAAACACATGTTCATAAAAACGAAAAACATCATTTCAGATTTATTTGATTTGTATACTTGTTAATTTAATATTTTTTAAATTTTTTTGTACCATTAGTGCTTGTACAATAGAAGGTCTAAAATTTATAATAAATATTGTATCCCCAAACCCAAGCAAATCATAATAACATTACCAGAACGTTTTATCGGTAAGATTCTTTAATAATAAAAAGTAAGTTATCTTGATTTCGAAAACTGCAACACATTTTCTTTTGCCACCTACCGCAAAATACGTTAATATTTCCTTGTTTGTGTAGGTAACAAGAGAAGTTTTCAGGCTATAATATATGAAATGTCATTTAAGCCTCTAATAAATGCATACCGTTGGTATTTAAAGTTTGGATAATATCAATACCAGATATTATTTATTGCCTTCATTTTTAGCTATTCTTCTTATTTCAGATCTTGAAATTTTTCAACTATTTAAAAATATTTTCTTCCGCAAAGAAATTTTTTCTTCAATGGAATCGAAAAGTTTCGAAGATAATTCCTAAATTGACCGAACAAAGACATAAATCAACAAATAAATCAAGACATAAATCAATGCAAATATTTTTGAACGATCTTTACTTTCAGTACGGCATACAAATATAATTATAGCAATAAACAGATACTTCTAACAAACATACTGGTTTACATTTTAGAAACAAAAAGTCAATAGTATATTAAACCCCCTCTTTTTTAATGATTAAATTTTTTAATAAAAATATTTTGTCATAAAAGAAAGGCAGTGAATAATCTCTGCACTGTAGGTAATTGAGAGTTAAATGCATTTGTTGCTTCGTGAGCCTAAAAATGTTCTGCATCCTACAATCGTGGTTTGAAAAACACTCTGCTATATGTGTTAAACTAATACGAACCACTTTTTTTTAAATCAAATTTAAACAAACCAAAAAAAAAAAAAAAAAAAGACAATGCAACCCTTATTTAACATTACATTTAAATTAAGAAAGCTTATATGCTTCACAGCCTAAGACAGTTAATGATTCAGTGACCAATAACGTATAGCGAAATTCTTTTTTGAAATCATTGTGGTAGAAAAAAGATGTAAATGCATGAATAAGTAAAAATGATCGAAATAAAGAAATGGAGACGAGAAAGAGAGGTTCATTTATATATATAAAAAAGAAATATATTTTGCTTGAACCACGATCTACGAATTCAAAACATTACGACACTTGCCAGTTATTTTACCGAGCGAAAGGGGGGGGGGAAGGGGGCTTATTTTATAAAAATAACCAAGAGAAATTTTCAAAAAAATTAATAACAACATTAAACTCTGTTGTAACACATTTTCCTCAACTATTTCGCTTCACTTGAGCATAAAGGAATGCCAGAGTAATGAAACAAAAGAAAACATCTGCATCTTTTTTTTTTAAACTTAGGTATTATTATTTTTTAAATTTTTTATAAGATTTTTTCCTCTCTTTCTTAATGTGCCGCAATATTATGAAGAGGTAAAAAAAATCTATTTAAACAGGTGATTTATATTTTTACTTTCTTGATTTTTAAAACCAATGTAAGGTGCAGATGTCTTTATTTATTCTAAAAAAACGATGTTAAAAAATCATGCTCAGTAAATTAAAATTAATACATTCCACAGAGCTTTTCAATTCTAATATTTTTCTCGCATAGTGTTGTTTTTGAAACAGGAAATGAAAATTTTTAATGACAATGTTTATGCACACACACACATAAAAAAAATTAGGTTAAATTATGTTTTTTAACTTAAATTTGATGCATCCAAAGAAGTAATATTTCCATTTTCCAATTATACTTTTCTTCTGCAACATAGAGAAATTTTAAGAACAAATTAACTTCAAAGAAAATATTATGTGTGTTAATATTTTCATTCATTCATCACCACTGCCCGAAATTTTGCGAGATTTCTTTTCTATTTTAAAGATAAGTCATATCACTGCATCTCCAACCTGCCCGAAAGCACAGGGAAAATAAAACTGAATGACTGGACCGCCGCTACAGCAACACTGTCGGGAACTGTGGTTGACTAATAAAAAAGCTATCGCCGGTCACGGTACAACCCTTCTCTAAAGCGGCGTCCCTACGACCTGTCCGTCTGCAGACAAGACACACTCTCCCCTTTTCCCCTCTCTTGCGGTTTTCCGTATTCTTTGATGTCTGTCCAAATTACCAACAAATTGTCGGTAAACTGGACAAACATCAAAGCACCCCGAAAAACCGCAAGAGAGGGCAAAGGGAGAAAGTCTGCCCTGTCTGAAGATTCACGGGTCGTTGGAACACGGTTTAAGGAAGTACGTCCCGTCATCGATGGGAAGAACCGGCCCCCTTTTCGTGTACCCTCAAGAGTGGCGAGAACCAACCACCATGCCGGACGCTTCTCATCCTCATTTCGAGGTGCCCCTGGTAGAGGTGGTGAGGGGTTTTTTTAAAGATAAGATAGACCAAAACCCCTGAAAAATTCGTATGAGCAAAATTAAATTGATTAAAGCATACACAGAAATATATATTAAAATTACAAAATTGGAAAACAAATTTTATAATAAAATAGTTTTTAAAAG
The DNA here is from genome assembly GCA_026543865.1 of Argiope aurantia. Lineage (NCBI taxonomy): Eukaryota > Metazoa > Arthropoda > Arachnida > Araneae > Araneidae > Argiope > Argiope aurantia. The sequence goes on along the minus strand of JAPMOR010035218.1, from coordinate 271,047 downwards.
TAGCTTTGAAAACAGCAGCCTTAAAACACTTGAAAAATACCATCGCATATTATATATACAGTGGTGGCCAAAATTGTGGACACTTTTGATAATCGTTATGTTTTCCAAATTTGTATGCTTGTATAAAATGTAACATTTCTCAGAAGGCAAAGTCTTACATATCATTTTAAAGAGAATTTAATGCTAATTTCAATACAAAAAACAAAATTCAAATGTTTGCAATATAAGAAAAGTTATCCTTACTATAAGTATCGAGATACATTAAATGTAATGACGGCAGTGTGTTATTAGTACTTAGTAGAGTAACCTTTATTTTTTATTACAGCTTCACACTGATGTTTCATTGAGCTGAAGAGAGTTTTAAGTTCTTCCTTCGTTATTGCACGATGCCAGGAAGCAATTATAGCCTCAATTAATCCTCTTTTATGTGATGAACGCTTCATATGCACAAGAGTTTTCAAACGTTGCCATAATTTCTCAATAATTTTGAATTTAGGATTGTTTTCTGGCCATGATCATCACTTCAGTGCTCTTTGTACTAAACCACACTTTCGATATTTTTGCTGTGTGGCAAGGAGCTGAATCCTGCTGAAAAATAAATGATGCATTGTTGGGAAAGAGATCACTGATGGAAGGTGTAAGTTTTGGTTCTGGAATAGTGTCAATGTATTTTCTTGCATTTAATGTCCCATCGATAACATGAAAGAGACCAATACCGTCTGCTGATATGCATGACCAAATCATAATACCAACTGAGCTCTTCCCAGTTTCCTGAATGTAGTTAGGATGTAGCTCTTCACCTATTCTACGTTTTGCATATTTTCAACCATCACTACCGAATAAAAATATCTTCGTTTCATCACTCCATATAACATGTGACCTCTGATCATTTGTCCAATTAATGTGTTCCTTTGCCCACTATAATCTTTTTTGCTCTGCTGTAAATTGAAATAACGCTTTTTTTTTTTGAGGAATTATACCCCTTAGTCCAACATTTAATAACCATCTCCTAATTGTTCTGTAACTGACAGAAGCACCAATATCATTCAGTGGAATTCTGATGGCCTCTGATGGCGTTCTTCTATCTTGGAGACATAGCCTTTTTATTCTTCAGTCATCAATAGATGTGGTGCACCCTTTTGAGCCTTTTCCTACTTTATTTTTTATTGAATTTGTCTCCTGATATCGTAAACGTAACTTTTAGATTCCAGATGAAGTCATTGAATCACCCACCTGTTTCGCAATTTCAGCATAGGAAAAACCACATTCATTCACACAATAATCTTAGTTCTCTTTCTAGATGTTCAATCTGTTCATATATTTGATGTCATGACATCAGCTTCGGCTAACAGGTATTAACATTTGACTGTTTCTCAGAACAAGAATAGTGACTTGTAAGGAAAGTTAGAAATTACAATCCACTTCATCACTTCGTTCGTTATTCATATTAAAGTAAGAATACCTTTTTTTGTATTGAAAATATTTGAATTTTGCTTTTTGTATTGAAAGCAGCATTAAATTTTCTTTAAAATGGTATGTAATAGTTTGCAATTTGTGAAAAGTAACATTCTTTATTAGCATACAAAGTTGGAAAACATAACGATTTTCAAAAGTGTCCACAATTTTGGCCACCACTGTATATGCTACAAAAGGAGAGTGATAAAAAATAATATATTTCCAACATATATATTTTTGGATATCTGCCAACTCTGCGGATCCTTTTCTTAAAAATATATTCTCCCAAGGGACGGAATTTGAGTGACATTTTTTTTTCTTTTTCTTTTCCCCTCCACAGAAGAATAAGCATGTAAAGTAGTAGAGACCGTTTCGTTGGATTTCCACGCAATATTTCCCATCCAGAATTTGGCAGCAGAGCAACTTTTCTATTGATGGACAAATCGCGAAGTCAGAGAGTGGCGGATGAAAGCAAAAAATACAACTAAAAGAACATATTATTTCTCAAACGGTTCTCGGAGTTTGCAAATCCTTTTCGATAGCGTTTTATTCTTTTAAATCGAAAAGAATGGCGAAAAGAGGAGACTTATTTTCTTCGAAGATTCTTATGCGAGAACTGAATTATTTTACTCTTCGCCAGAGTTCTTATTGAAAATGCCTCTGGGTTTAGAGTCAAAATAAATTCCCGATACTGGAATGTAAGAGTGGATAGCATGCACAATGTGGTGCAAATGCAGAAGAAGATATACAAGTAGCCATTCTTTCCAGAAAACATTCTTATTCCTTTTTAGAAGTATTTTAAAAAGCCAGGCCAAAAATTTCCAAAGCTACTGATAATCCAGATTCGAGAGTCAATTCTGCCTCCTTCATATTTATAAGCGGATAAAAACTGAAAGCAGAGAAAAAAAAAAGTAATAGAATGAAGAAGAAAGGAAAAGATTCAGATCTGGTACATTCTCGTTATTTATGAAATTCCATTTCTCCTCTCAAAAATAAAAATAAGATTTCTAAGTTTCTTATAATTAAAAAAAAAGAATGCAGTATGATTAATAAAATATATATATGATCCCCATAATGACTATTAACAAGGGCATCCGAAGTATTTTTTTCCCCTCCCTGGTCAGATATAATGCCATAAAGACATTATTATTTTGCTTTGCAGAGCAGTCCAAGAGAACACAGCTTTTTTCTTGCTTCAAACCCATTCCCTACGCTACTGACTGTTATTCACAACTACTCATACTACGCGCCTGAACCCTGAATGGGATAGAAGAATCATGAAAACAAGTACTATTTCTAATAATTTTCCAATAACAATAAAAAATAATTCATAAAGCCAAGTTGCTTCGAAAAACATCACTGATTTCTAAAGCAATTAAAGGCAGGGATAGCCTGGTTGTTAGGGCGTTGGATTCGCATCCTCTACGCTGTGAGTTCAAACCCCACCGGTCGAAGACTCTCCGTGTACATGGTGGCTGCTATACCTGTAATTCTGTCGTAGCCATGAAGTCCTCCAAGTCGAGACAATACCACTGGGGGTACTGGATCAGAAGTGATCGTCCCTTGATTCAAGTCTAAATGATGATCTGTGAATGAAAAGTAGAAATGAAGTGAAACGGGCTGTGATGCATGAATAGCTAAGACGTACTCTTGACCCTAGACGGCGCTACTGAAACAAAAGAGAAGCTAAAACTCGGCTTAAAATTACTGACTTAATCAGCGGGCTTGTCTGTAACAAGCGCCATAAGCAAGAGTGCAGCAATTCAATTTTATGCTTTATGAGAGCACGAAAAACATGACATGTAGAATTTTTCTATAATGGTAAAGTTTCAGCCCTTCCGCCATCAAGTGGCATATTAATAAGAAATGAATATATGACGCAGAATATTCAGAGGACGAACCTCGTCATTTCAAATCGCGGGCAACAAACAATGATCTCATCTCTTTCCTTTCTGTGCACATACACAGAGACGTTCTTAAAATAATTATTTATATAATTTGAACTCAATTTCATTCCTGAGCTATGCGCGGCCTTCCCAGGATCCTCTGTTCACAGGTGCCTAATCTAAAATGTTATCCCACTTCAATCACCGGGAAATTTCTTTTCTTGTCTATACAGGCAATGCAGAATGCGCAACTTCCTCTCACGGATTTAATACCGAAAGATTCCTTAATAATCATGAGAAGAAATAAAAATTCAGTCAAAGAATTTCTCTGCTGCTTCTTTTACTAGAAAAGTTAACATTACAAGAATTCCACTTGCTTAGTTGCAAGAATTGCTTAAAATTATAATTTTTATTTCATCTTATTTATTTCTGAAATTTATTAATTTTGAAAAAGTTCCTTTCTTCCATAAAACGAATTTACATCAACAGGTACGGTAACTGAATAAAACCAAAGTAGCAGACCTCCTAAAAAGAAAAAGGCAGAATTATAGCTTCGCAGCGAACAAAATGAAAGAGGTTTTAAAGGAGAACAGTTATCCAAATCGATCTCCTTACAAGGTGCAGCGTAGAAATGTGAAGAGTTCGTTGGTACAACCAAGTAACTGTTGGCAAGAATTTAGAAGTCTGTCTCCACACCACCAAAATGATTTTTTTTACTCTGGATGAGATCCAGTTAACTCATTTGTTCACTCAATATTCATATCACTACGAGCAATAAACAGCAATAATTTATATTCTCATGGCCTTAGAATAGATTTTTTTCCTATTATTTTACAATAATAATCTGGCGATAATAAGCCACCATTTTATCTTAAATTGCTTTCATATTTTAGACGTATGCAAAAATGAAAGAGCCATGCTGTCAGAAGACTCTATTCTTCTCAGACAGGAATGTTCTTTTTCGTGTTACTTGGATTTGTAGACAGATCTGCCGGTGAGTCGAGCTCTGGTAAACACGTAATGGGCTTATAATCTTCTGACAGAGAAAAAGTTCAGTGGCGTGGAGAGCTGCCATAAAAACAGAAGAGCAACGGGTTGCATTCAACTCGCCCCTCCTTTGCCTCTCCGCCATGAAAGAACAAAAGAACAGGTGGTTAACAAACCTTTTAACAAAGAAAATGTTTTATACATAGACCAAGTGGTTAAATACAGGATGTATGGTTGGGATGGTATTATAAACCGACTCGCAGCCAATATTATATTAAATGCTAGAACAGAAAACAGAGAAATGACAGCTAGTTTTCACAAATAGACCTTACTGATAATGATCATCCAAATTAAAAAGAAAAAGTCCCTAACCATAGACTGCAAGGATCCCAAACTTAAAACCCACGTTCGGTCATTTTAAGATGCAGTAAACTTACCAGTTTGTCAAAAATATTTGAATTCGTTTTTATTAAATTTTTGAAAATTTTAAATCTTGGAAAGAAAACTTTTTTTTTTAAATTTTATTTTCTTCTGTTTTCTCAATAGCAATAGAAACATTGCATAACCAGAGACAAATGGCGAAAATCGAAACTCAGTGTTCAGATCTGAAATCAAAATTCAGTGGAGTTGGAATGCCTTATTTTACAAATCTTTAATGATAGGCATGCGAACACTCGGAAACTGGCTGATGAAATTATTTCCATGTTCTTTACTTATCGGTACCACCTATTATTTTCACTTACGAAAAGAAACGAGCTCGACATTCACATCAGGTCAGTTTTGAAAATAAACAGCGAACAAAGAATTCTTCTCAGCAGAAAAGACAGGAGCAGAGAAATATTAATCAAGAAAAGAACACTATTTTTACTGTTATCTCTGTTTTATTCGGCATTTTCGTAATAAACCTTTTCATAAAAATTGAAATTTATTTATTTACTTTTGGTCCACAAAGACATTCTTTATTTCGCCCATGCCAGTGTTTGAGTTTCATATCCATGATCTATTATGTTATTATGTCTTCAGGATCGCGGTGGTCTGGCGGCAAGGTCTCGGCTTCGGAACCGGAAGATTTCAGGTTCCAGATCCTATTCCACCGAAGAACAGTCATGTAAGCGGGTCTGGTACACGGTAAATCCATCGAGGTCAAACGTCCTGGTGTGGATGTTTGGAGAGAGTGTGCCAGCTCAGGTGTCGTCCTAGTCATCTGGCCGCGGTTCAAAATGACGAGGTCCGTCCCAAAATATCCCTAGTATTGCTTTAAAACGGCACTTCAATATAACGAAACTAAAATTAAAAAAAAAACTATTATGTCTTAAGAAAGGGGGTGGGGAGGGGAGGGAAAATTCACGAGATACCGATACAAAATATTTTCCCCCTCTCTTACAAATTTAAAGAGCACGCCGGAAATTAATTCATACCAACACATATTTCAATTATTTGTTTCTTCAGAAAGTTTGAATACGATGCGCATTTCTGAGTACAAAGTTGCTCACAATATCGCACCTCGCAATTAGATAACTTCCATTAACAATTACATGACACCATCTGCATCCCCATTTTTAAAAGCACTTATTTAGTTCCCTTCCGATTTGGATGCAAAGGGATGAATTTCACTTTTTAAAGGGGAAAAAAGGGTATAAAATGGGAGATATATGCAGAAAATACATAAAAATAAATAAACCGCACAATAAAGAAAAAAATAATAAATAATAACAGTAAAAAAAGTAAAAATATACCATTAAAAAAATTTAAAAATAAAAATTAAAAAATGGCAGAATTTTTCGTTATTGAATGTGAAAGCGACTTAAAAGCATGTTCAATGACCTTCCCCTGAAAGCAGATAGCCCTCTTCACACATAAAGCATATTAAAAGTTGACAACGCTTCTCGATAAATATTTCTGATGATGCTTTCAAACCACTACCCCAAAATAATCGAATCACTTATTTTGTGTGTCATCCACTGATGCATGAATGCGAAAAAATTCAGTAGATAAGCTCCTACACGATTCCATTGTTTTTGGTTTGAAAAATAATAAACAAATTTCACACTAAAAGATAAAAAAAACATTGTAAAAACTTTCTTAAAGCAAACATTTATTAAATGACAAATTTTCTGGTTTGAGTTTGGTTTAGATTAGTTGTATTAACGTCCCGTTTTAAAGCAACGTTAGGGCTATTCAGAAACGAACTTCGTCATTTTGAACCGAGGTCAGATGACGAGGATGACACCTGAGCTGACACCCCTCTCCAAATTTAAACACCACACTAGCTCCGAGAAATTTAATGTGCACTTGACCCGCTTAACATGATTGTTCATTGGTGGAATCAGGTCTCGAACCTGAAGCCCTCCGGTTTCAAAGCCGAAACTTACCAACAGGCCACAGCAGCCTTTTCTGATTAGAAGCAAACATTTTTCACTGAATTTTGAAAGGAAATTGTCACTAGCCATTATCTTTTTTCATCAAAGCATTTGGTTGGATAGTAAAGCACTTTTTTCCTTTGTATAGATGAACAGCATTAGCATTGATTTGCAATGCAAAACAAATGTTTGCACACAATAAAAATCGTACAACATACTTCAGTAATGATAATAATAGCTATCACGATAGAGACTGCTTGCTTCAGCAATTTCAAAATATTCAACTTCTGCAATAATAACAAAAAACACCCAAATTCCCAATATTGCGGAAGGAAGCAATACATAAAGATACGAAATGGAGACCAGACCAAGTGGGCCGTCAATTCACAAATGACCAGCAATCTAAACGGCATTCTGGATTTATTATCGGAACGAGAGACGTTTCAATCCACAAAGCAATAACGAAGGAATGGAACAAATGCATCGTATATAAATCATAATGCTCTTCGAGACACGAGATCCAAAACAGAAATTAACATTTGAATCACGTCTATATGTTCGGTTCCACGTTCTTCAGAGACGGAAAAAAAAGTAGTTCAAAACCAAAAGCGGTCGCCGTTTTTTCCGACAAAACTTGTTTATGGCGACGCTCTCGTCATACATGGAATAATAAAATAGAAAGCAAGTGCATTCCGGGAAGGAATGATAAAATCAGTTTCCAAAGCATTCGAAAAGAAATTTTCTCTCAATAAGGACAGTCAGGAGCGAGATAAAAGCGTTAAAGCGTATGCAAATGATTTGATACAGAGTACAAAAAAAAGTCTGTAAATGAATGAGTCTCAATGGAGGGAGAAGAGAAGCAAACCATTTTGTGCATTTTTAATCTAATTAAATTATTTCATTTCTATACCAGCTGTTGGTTCTCCATGCATTGATCTGCCAACTTTCAACATTCAAAGAAAAGAAAATAAAAAACGTAAATTTTAGCTTCAACAATTAAATTAAAAATACTAAAAATTGTGGTGGAATGAAAATCATTTTGATCCTTGTTATGGAAGTAAAAGGACCCGTGTTTTCGGGAACATTTCTTTAATGATTACATTTCACATAAAGCACGGAGACAAAACACGACATTCGCGTGCGCACTTCTCAAAAGAACAGCATCTCATCTCATTATAATACAAATCGCAATGACTATAGAATGCGTACGTAATCAGGCATCGCCATCTATAATCCAAAAGAGATGACAGAGTAATGCAACTGCTACAAAACTAAAAAATAATTAGCACATTGATTGCTATGTTACCCCTATTCGAATGAGAGCAAAAGTTCTCATTCAGTGTAGAATTCAATGGGATTAGGACACGCCTATGTTTAGTTTATAACCTCCGTAACATATTGTTCACCTTGTAAACTGCCTGTGCGTTGAAAACTGCCATCTAAATAGATAAGATACAACTAGGAGATAGCAAAGAAGTAAACATCTTATTAAATAGTGGTCCGAATCCCATGTATGAATCATGGCAGTGTTATCAACGTGTTAAAAACCAGAGAGTACATTTGGAAAATAAAGCCCTTGTTTTCTTAACCTATGAATTCCAACACAGTAGAGGCGGCGGAAGCAGGGGGGTAATTGCCTCCCTGTCGGCAGTCTTGCCCCCTCCCCTCCCCCCGTCGGCGAGAGATTCAGAGTTTCGTCGGTAAAAGTGTTCACCACTTCAGGATGGTTGTAGAGAGATGCGCATTACTGAATATGATTATTTAAAAACTGCCTTGAAAATATACTGTAAACAGTCGAAACATTCAAGAAACGATTAAAGTGTTTTGACTATATTTGTCAAAATAATCGATAGAGTGGTAGGTCAATAATATGACGTATTTTGTGGACTATTTTTGATAGACCAACTAAGAACTGAATGCAACGGATGTCGAAGATGTGAAGTTCGCAGATTTTCAGACATCTGATTCAAATGTCGTTCATTCAGCTTACAATTTGTACTACTTTTGACATATAACCGACAAGCTAACAACAGAATATGATATCGACAAGGTGATAGGCTCAATTTGTTGGCCATTTTTGATCGGCCGACTATGAACTCAATGCCGTGAGTGTCGAAGACGTTAAGTCTTCTGATTTTCAGACATTTGATTGAAATGTTGTTCATTTAACTCATAATTTGCACTAGCTTTTGGCAGTATATCCGACTGAATGAGATATCGCATTCTGCCGACAATTTTAAGGCGACCGACTGTGAACTGAATGTGATGAATGTCGACGATCATATCCACAGATTTTCAGACATTTGATTCAAATGTCGTTCATCAAGCTTTTAATTTTCACTACTGTTGGCAATATATAGCCGACAAGGTGACATGTGAATAAGACATAAAATATGTCGCATTTTGCCAAAACATTTTGATCGGTCGACTAAGATTTCAATGCGCTGGATGTCGACGATGTTAAGTCCAAATTCTCAGTCATCTGATTTAAATGTTATAATGTTCATTCAGCATATACTTTATATTATATTTAGCAGAATAATCAATAAGCTGGTAAGTGAATAAGGCGCCACATTTTTCTCGACTAATCTTTTGCCCTTCAGCTAAGATTTTATCATAGAGTATGGGAAAAAATTATTTTTATCGAGTACTTCGATTACCAGCCAATGGAATTATTAGAGAAATTGAAGCTTTCATATTATTCATGAATAGGACGATAGAGTTGTTTGCCACAATTCATCATTCAAATTCAAGTTCAAAAGTTAATCGTCGTCTTATTCATCTAATTGTTACTTCCTCGGTAACGAATTGGTAAATTTATTATATTCATTTCACTAGAATTGCCTGACTAAAATCTAGCTAATGATTAAACTAAATTTCATCACACACTCTTTTCTTTTTTTCTTTGACACGGTTGTGAATATGCATGCTAAAAAAGTTACTTTAAGCGAAATTATTTGGCTTCATTATAAATTACTGAAGTAAGTAAACTGTACAATTGCAAATTAAGTTTCTTTACAGTAAAATATCTGTTTTCTTTCGCGATCTAATTTGTAAATCTACAATTATTACATTTACCGACTGCAATTGACGACAAAAAAAAAAAAAAAAATGTGATATGGTAGTTTTTCAGCTACACTAACAGAATTTAACCAAGTATGCACTAAATTTGTTATATAAATTACTACCTAAATTATTCAAACTCTGCATTCAATATTATGACTATGTAATCGGGGAACGTATCGTTTTTTCCCATTCTTTTAATTACTATTCGCAGCAAAAACTGTATGAGTTCAGATGTTTCTAAATTTTTAATAGACTTTATATCAAGATGTCTTGATAAAAGGATGATTAAAATTGTTATTAATAGAATTTTCATATATAACACATTAACCCCTTGACATACGAATTTACTTAACTTCCTAATTAGATGGCAGATCTTATTTTGGATAATAATTGTTATTTTAATCCCTAGAATGATGTAAGAGCATTTGAAGTAATGGTTCGTTTTCAAGTGATTTTTGCATTTTAAATTACTTAATACTTTCATTTAATTGCAGATTTAAAGTTAAAAATTTAGTAATTCCATAGCGAAGCAGACTCGTCATTGTATACGAAGGGGTTAAGAAAAACCAATGCATGCAATTGAGGGGATAAAACTCACTTTTTGGGAGGAATATTAGCTTGCAATAACTTTAAATTAAAAAAGTACTTAACCGTAAGAACGCATGCCTAAAAAGGAAGTTAGGGGGATTCATATTCAGGATCTAATTGTTTCTTAGTAAAATTCACTGGTTTTTTTAAGCCTAAATATATATTGAAAAATAAATACATGGGGTATCTAATGTTTAAGCAGTCCATTTTTCATAAGAATATTTTTCATATCTTACATAAAATGGTAAGTTTGTACATAAATTTACAAAATATTTTCTCCAGCATTCTTAAGAAACGACATCATTGTATCTTTTCCGCATTCTGTATTGATCGTGACAGAACTATAGTAAATATTTTCTTGTATTAAATGTAATTTATTGTATTTTTGGTGCGCACTTATTATCCTCGGATTCAAAACACATCTGAATTCCTACTCGTTGCTGCAATCCTGATTTAATAAATACTTTAGGTAGTGGGAAATACGCTGAAAAATCGATTTTTGGTAAGAACATTGAATATTTTTTATTTATTATTTCTGAAAAAGTTTTTTCTTTAAAACTTTTTCTTTGAACTGTTTTTTTATATAGCTTCTGATATAAAATAAGAGCATGCATTTGTTCATTTAGCAGGACACGTCATTCTGGCGCAATTTGTGTTTCTATTTATATTCAGCAATCTAGAAAGGAATATAACATATTTTTTCTAATTTTAGATCTCAGAGAAATTAAATCTCAACGGTCTCATAAAGAAATAGACTCAAATGCTGACAATTTTTGATGGTTATTGAAAGAAACTGAGAGCATTTTTTTTACAAATTCCTTTGTAAAATTTTAACAATGAAAGAAAGAATCAGCATCTGAATAAAAAAAAAAGTTAAATAATACTTGATTTTCTTTAATTAAATGTAAAATTAATTATTATGAGTTATTTTCAAGTCAAATAAGTGATATCGTGCCTCCCCCCCCCCCGTCGGCTTTCTTTGTATTGCCTCTCTGTCGGCAAATCTCTGCCGCCGCCTCTGCAACACAGTGCGCAACCACAAAAAGAATTTGACAAGCTTTTGGCACCTTCTTACACATAAATATACAAAATTTAGTTGCATAATCAATTTAAAATATGTGAATTAATTTTGTTTTACAAATTCTAAGAAATTTACCAGGCAAACTAACTTATTTTTCAAATATCTTGAATTATCCATCTCTTCATTTTTTTTAAAAGTTAAAATCGCAAAATTATTGTTGTTATCACATGGACGAAAATCGTGACTTAATTTTAAATTATGCAAAAAGAATAGAGCTTGCGATATCCTGAATAGTTTTCATAGTAGTTTTTCTCACGATTTAGAAAATAGTTCTCAAATCATTTCGAAAAATTGCAAAAGTAGGACTGATTATGAATAGAACTGGCTTTTTAAACTGTATATTAAGAAGCCAAGTAAGTTTTGATGACAACCGCCTTTTTGTTAGTCTCCAAATTTTGCTCGCAAAGATATTAAAGAAACAAATCTCTTTCCAAAATGCAATCAAAATTTTCGAACAATACATATATTCAAATCCAAATTTCCATTAGTGTACCTTTATTAATGTTTTATCGGTCACTTATGTTTCAATCGCGAAAAAGCTCATTCAAAGATGGCGTGGCTGAATATGTTAGTACCAGAAGGAGTGTTACTAACAATAACAATAAATCCGACATATTGCAAGTTCGTGAAAACGTTCCTCGGACATCGAAAACATCGTAATCTTTTAAACGCACAGACTTCCAAATTTAGTCCTAGGCAAGATGCCACGGTTATAATTCTCTTTATTCTAAGCAATGACAATCTCAAAGGCTAACAGGGAAAAAAGAGGCATTCATTACAATCCTCAGACTTCCCTCAGGCAAACGCAAACACGTCGATATTACGATGCTGTTCACATTTTTAAAAGTGCATTCCCCTAAATCCAAACGATCGGTTGTCACATCTCGTCCTTCCCTCCCTCCAGAAAATTACCCCTACAAGGTATGGGGTTCCCAGTCCAGTGTAAACTACTTCAATTACTCAGAACAATGCGCAAGAGGGTACTGCGAGGAAAAAAGAAAAGAAAAGGGGTACGAAAATTTGTTTTAAGAAGCATCACGGAAACCTGTCATAATTAAGGAGCATGTATGGGCAGGTAATGTGGCTGTCACTTCCCAGAAAAAAAAAGGGGGGGGGGACAATATGAAATCTGCGAAGAAGGGTTTTCTTTAAGGAGACAACGTATTAGAAATGAAAGGGAAAAGGAAGGATCTGCCCGTGCGCGGCAATACCTTTTGCACGAGAGTGCTGTTCGGATTCATCGAGAAGTATTATTCGAATGAGACGCACACTGGGAAAAATGAACGAAGCCGAATGTCCTTTTTCCTCTAAATGAGAAGAAGCGAGTGCAATATTAAAAAGAGTTTGAATTTGTGGAACTCATTTCCCAATAGTTCCCGTAGGCTGATGTTTAAGAAGCACCCTAATACCAAATATTTGGGAAAAGGCACTTAAGTGAACTATAACTAATTTAGATGCTCCACAAAAAATAATTTCACCGCATAAATTTTATTTAATTTTTATCGAGTGCTAAGAAATGTGGGTCATTCATTTTTCTCAACTAATGATTGTTGAAAAGTAATCCGATTTTCTGCCTTGATAATAGATATTTAATACTGAATGCATACAATATACAAGAGACTGACCGAATGAATAAAAAAAATAAATTATTGACAATAATGTATGATTTCAGATAATGTTAACAAATATTAAACATCCGATCTCATACAATGTTTGTTTTATATTCTCGCAAACTAATATCGGAAATCGTTGAACTATATCATAATAGGACACGTAACGTCATTAATGAATAATATAGCCATAAGCAAATAAAGTATTTGCAATCATTTCTTGCTTCTTTTTATTGACCATTATTTCTTATCTGACCCTTTTCATCTAACCGAGTGTCCATTTTATGTACAAAACTTCTAAGTTTGAATCTAATGCTATGTAAAAAAGCAATATAACGTATCGTAAAATTCATTATTGATAAATAATGTAAATTAGAACATTTCCTTCTCCTTTCTTTTATTTTTATTATTTCAAGGAAAATATTTTTCTAGAAATTCAAGTTTTGAAATATTTGCATCTCATTGTTTGGATCCGTGCGCGAGCACGAGTCATCAAAGAAACTCTGCATTTGAATTCTTACGAAAAAACAATCCTCGAAAGAAACAAATTCATTTTTGAAACGCGACTCCACACAATTTCAATGAGAAAAAAAATGACAAAAAGTCAATTTATTATCGCAAGAATAACATTTTATAAATTCACATATCTTTCAACTAATCAAACCACATTGTACATTTTCCAGAAAAACAGGAACAAATTATAATCAATGATAAATGACGGCCCTTTACTAAAACCAATGTTGTTCTTCAGATTTCAATAAAAGGTTTTACAAGAGAATTAAATTTAAATCAATTGCAAAAGCAGCAAACAAATTTTAAAACGGAAGAAAATGCCCCCCCCCCTTTTACCCACCAGCTTCCAGTTCTCTCACGAACAAATATTTTCCAGCGCAGTTTTTCAGATAATCGCATGCATGGAAAAATCAATCACCATTTTTCAAAAAGGTGTTAAAAATTCAGCGGGATAAAAAACAAACAAACAAACAAAAAACACGACTAAACACATCGTTATTGAAATGCAGAAACTATCCATCATTCATCGTGAATTAAAATAAGAAAAATAAAAGAAGGAATAAAGGAAATGTGTATGTATTTAAAAGAGGAGGCGAGGGTTGCTGGTAAATTCGACAGTTTTTTCGATGTAATGGAATGTCGGTTCCATTCTTCGAGCTTGTCGGAATAAAATAGCATCGAAATCCCTAGAACAAAAGAAAATGGGCGAAGACAATTTATTTTGCGCACAATGATAACGCCTTTCCATTGTTCAATACCCATTCATTTAAATTACACGCGATTGCTATTCATACGGAATATCGGAGAATTAGTTTTACACAAATAACTAATTCAAGAGAGCTGGCTGGACTTGCACAACAGAATATTTAAGACATAATTAATTTGATAGTTGTATTACCAACTACGGTAATTGCAGGGGAAAAGGATTCTTGATTTTAAAACTAGCGAAATCGAGTGGAATCCTTCCGAGTAATCTAACCAGTTAATCTTGACGGCGATATGTAATTCTTTCCGGAATTTGTCAAAGCATATCTAATCCACAGTTAACACATTAAAGACCGCTCACGAGTTTTCTCGTGTCTCACGTCCCATCTGTTACGGACAGCTCACGAGTTTTCTCGTGTTGCGTTTGTTATTGTTTCATAAATAACAAATTTATGATGATTTTAGAACGTACAAGTTTGCCCAAAAACATGCGGCCTCAGGCATATGTCTTTATAGATTTCTTTGTGGTCTTTAATGTGTTAAGACGACAATGGCGAAAAGAGAAGGCCATTTCAAGAGTCAAGGGAGCCGCAGATGTTCCAGTTTATAACCCACTGCGCTCCTTACTGACAGAAAACAACGCGAAATTAGACGTCATGACTACGCACCCGTAATATGAGCTGATTCCGATAAAAAAAAAAAGCAGTCCATTTAATGATCCAAGTTGCCATGTTCATTGCACTATTATGCATAGTCAGTAGAATAAATGGGCAAAAGCATATGCAAGTATAATACAGATTGATATTTGATAATGCATACAATTTTATTATTTACAACTGCAAAAAACTAATGATTATAAAAAAATACTTATTCAAATAACATTAGAGGTAACATAGTGAAAAATTTCACATATAAATCTTTAGTTACATAACAAAAGTCTTCAGTGAAGACAGCTGTGCAAAAACACAAATTCAAATTTGGAAATGACGCACAGGACTAGAAGCGATGAATTAGTTTAACGTGCGCCATTTGAAAGGGAATGTCAGTAAAAATGTCTCGAACCAGCCGAATCCAGATAGATAAGCAAATTCACAGTTAAAGGCACCTTCGCTTGCCTGAAAAATGTACGTTTTTTCAGATATCAAGAGAGTTTTTATTTACGCACAGCGGAATTTCGTTGTCAGCATCACCCCCTCTATTTCTCCAGCGTGAGGTTATAAAAAATCGAATACTACTTCTCGCTGTACGCTTACGTTAAAATCAATATCAGAATGATACTAACATTAGTTGTTATTGTTACAGACACGGAGATACATTCGCAATCCTGAATTAACACACTGCGCACGACGCTCTGCACGCTCACAGGACCCACATTTTTGAACGCTCTAGAAGCATGCTTGGCAAGCAATAGGATGCATATATGCACATCTTTAATTTGCATTTGGTATTATATTTGCATAAAATATTCTTAAATATTATTTCATATTTTATACAAGTAATTATTATGTAATATTTTTTTACATTTCAACTATTATTTATTTCACAGACTTGAATAATGCTTTAGAGTGTGTTATTTGGTAAAGCATATTCCCTCGTGTAGTGGTGATCGGCACGATTTGCAGCAGTATCTTTCTTGTTTTAAGACATGAAGGACCGCTCACGAGTTTTTTCGTATTTCGCGTTCCATCTGTTACAGACCGCTCACGAGTTTTCTCGTGCTGCATGTCCCGACTGCTATTGCTTCATAAATAACAAAGTTATGATGATTTTAGAACGCTTGAGTTTGCCCAAAAACGTACTGTCCCAGGCGTATGTCCTACAGATTTCTTTGCTGTCCTTAATGTGTGTTAAATATTTGCCTCTGGTTGTTATGCATCGATTATGATGATGAAAATGAGATATCTCTGACCCGTACGTAATGTGTTAAGATTGGTATTTTATTCTTCCATTGTATATTCAGAATTCTCATTCTTTTGATAATTTTTTTTCTCCTTTCCGTTTCCGTACAAATATCTTTCCATTTAAAAATTGCCGTAGATCAGAGTTTATTTATCGTAAGCAAGCCTATTTATTAGATGGAAATTACAACACACAACTCAAATTATTTGGAAGTCACATGTACAAACATAAGAGGGAAAATATCTGATTATTATTGCTCAAAGAAGACGCTGGAAACTGCGACAGAAAAAAAAAAAGTCACAACGTCAACAAATTTCGAATCACTATATTGAATATTCAAATCACGCCATTTTATGGAACAGCCCTACATTTTTCACCGGTGAAATATGTACAGCTGATCCCCCATAACCGCACCACAACCATGGCGTGACATTTGCCATTCACCATCTCAGTAACAAAGGCGTGCCGACAGATTATGTCGCAACGAATAAAAAGATGGAAAGAAGCCTATAACAACAGGTGTATTTCTCCCCTGGATCACAATAATGATCATCGAAATAAAAAAAATATAAAAAAGAAGCTTCGAGAAAAAAAATGACGAGAGAGACAAAAAAATTGCTCGCTCAATCACGACATTCTGATGTCAAGCCGAAAGGAAAAATGCCCATTGGACGACTGACAGCCAATGAATGTAATGATCATTCCTCGAGGCAACGTCTTCTCCGCTTTATTTACTTTTCATAAAAATAAATCTGAGAAAGAGAGAAACGGGAGATAAACCTTTTTTCTTTTTTCTGGTGCCCCACCTTCTCCTCGTTACAAGTGTCGGCCATTTTTTTTACTGCTCTAAGAAACTTTATAGGATCATATGGCAATGGAGGGGTAAAAAAAAAATAGTTAATGGCTGCTCCAGAAATGCCGAAAGGAAATCACATATTTGTCAGCGGAAATGGGTCAGTTGGTACAGATGGAATAATTAACGCGCTTTCATTCGCCGCAATCCAGATCACTTTTGAAGGGATTTTCTTTCTTGATTTTTTAATAAAGAGTACGTTTTCAGATGCGTTGGATGATTTGAAATAGTAAGCACAAAAAGCTGCTAACATTCAATAATGAGTCTTTTCAACTTTAATCGGATTATTAAGATTAGATACCGAGGAGAATCCACTTGTATTTCTATGCTAATAGCAATGGGTAATTTCGGGTACCTTTTATGAGACTTCAATGCAAAAATACTTTTCTAGTAACATAATGAACAGTAAGCTGTGCCTTCGGGGCACTATAATTCTTTTGAATTTACAAATATTAGTACCTTAAGAGAATATTTCAGCTTCAGTTTAGTTATATTAACGTCCCGTTTAAAGTAACACTAGGGCTATTTTGGGACCTACCTCGTAATTCTGAACTGCGATCAGAGATAATTAAAACGACACCTGAGTTGACACACTTTATCCAAACTTCCACATCACACCAGCGGGAGGAGGTTTGGCTCCGAGGGATTTAATATGCACCAGACCCGCTTACACGACGGTTCTTCGGTGGAATCGGGTCTCGAACCTGAATCCCTCCGGTTCCGAAGCCGAGACCTTACCAACAGGCCTCCACAGCCAAAATTGAAAGATTACACCTTTATTAGGGAGTGTGCAAAAAAGCTATGGAGAAAACTTTAGGTTATTTCTTGAAAGATTCTTTATAGCAGAAGTTCGAACCTGAACCCCCCCCCCCCCCACCTCGGAAGTCGAGACCTTACTACCAGCCCACCGCGGCCCGAGATTATTTCAGCACTACGGCAATTAAATACAGACTTTGTTTTCATTTCATAACATAAAGTACAAAGTAGCGATAAAAGAAAAATATAAGGGATAAAAGGAGTTAGACAATTAAATTATAAGAAAAATGATGACAAGTGTGGTTTTCCAACGTCTCCTAACGTATATATCAACATTCCTTTTTAGAATAACATTCAAAAATAAAGATTTAAAATATATATTTCAAATGTTTTATAGTAATCAGGGGCATAAAGAAAGGTAGTTTTTATAATAAGATTACGTTTAGTCTAATTAATTAACGATCCAGTTTTCAATCAATCCGTTTTTAGGACGGACGAACTGCTGCGATCTTGAGAGTGCCATTTCGTCTCTCCGAAATTTCAAGAGGAAAGCTGATTCTCGATGTAACTTTTGGAGAGTGATGAATCAATTCTGAAACAGAATTTAAAATGTACGTCATAATTTACTTCATTCTTTAGAGTCCTGATCATTAATTAGTTATATAAATGGAATACATGAAAAAGTTTAATTTACTAATCAAGATATTAACAGATAAAATGGAATTTTTTAAACTATCAATGCGTAATTCATTTGGCTTGTATGTCGTATCTTTCCATCCTAATCTTCTGGAGCATGTCGAACCTATTTGGTAAGTTTTGGTTATTTAAAAAAGAATGTAACGCGTTTTCATGTGGTGTGTTTTGGATTATTACGTAAAGCTATTTTAATGTTATCATAACAATTAAATAATCTGATAATTTATTTAACAACATCATAGACGCGAGTCCTTATGGAAAACCCTTGCAATCTTTACATTTTAAAACACCCCTTTTAAATCGACAACTGTGAATCTCTGACCTTTAAATAGGAATTATAAGTTTTATTTCATGACCTTTTAACGCTATTTTCGCAAACAAAACTGCATGTACAAAGGAAACGGTTTGGGTTAAGATTCAAATAATCAAGCTAATTCATGACTCCGTTTCATACAGATAATGGCCTGTTAATTAAGTTTCTCAAAAAGTCGCTTTCTTTTCTACTCTTATATTCCGAAAAAAAAAATTATTACTCTCTACAGAAGCGAACCCGATCATAGTAGCAAATATTCTGTTACAAATTATTTATGTAACCGGAAAAGTTGGGAAACTCAAGAGCTCTGACACACAGACAGCAAGCTTTCATTGAAAAAAATACATTTAATAAAAATAATTCTAAAGTCAAAAAGGCAAGAACATTTTGCTTTTCGCCATCATTTTGGATTTTTAGTCACTGCCTACAGTTCTTGCTTCAACAGAACGTGGGAGGAGAGGGGGGGGGGGAGCTGGAAGCAGACAGAATGTCTGGAGAAGAGTGGCACATCCCTCCGGAGGAAAGTAAAAAAAGGAAGCGAGAAGAAAATCCCCTCCGAGAGCAGAGAAAGAAACCAGCTAATCCGGACAAGAGAAGCCACTCATGTTTCCTGTAAGGTCGAAAAATCCAATTAAGTCTCACGGGACAGGAGAAAAAGGGGCGAAAAGAAGAAAAGGTTTTAAAACAGCGTCTTTTTAGGCAGGGAAGAAAGGCAATCCCAATCATCGACCATTGATTTTTCATTTAAGCGACTCGACACGACGCCCATCGCACTCAAAGCGTGGGAAGAATTTTCATCGGTGGTTGGCTCTCCCTGGCGAGCGCCTAAGTGCCTTCTCCAGAGTGGACCAGAGAGCTGTCTTGAAATGGCAAATCTGTCTTAGAAATGAACAGAAAAAAATTCGTAAATTCTAGAATATTACGATTAAACAGCGTCATTATTATCATGAAGATAAATCCGAATCACATTAAAGAAGCCTTTTTTACAAACGTTTAGTTTAATTATATTAACATCCCAATTTAAAGCAACACTAGGGCTATTTTGGGACAGACCTTGCCATTTTGATCCGCGGTCAGATGACGAGGACGACACTTGAGCTACAACCCCCTCTCAAACTTCCACACCAAACCAGCGGCAGGACGTTTGGTCCCGACGGATACAAGGTGCACCAGACCCGCTTACACGATGGTTCTTCAGTGGAATCGGGTCCCGAACCTGAACTTCCCCACTCCCGGTTTCGCAGCCTAGACCTTACCACCAGGCCACCGCAGCCCTCTTTTATAAACGACCGATACTTTAATAAATAGTGATCAGTGATGCAGGCGTGTATAAAGTTGTTTCCAGTTGTCTCTTTAACCGCAATAATTTTGTTATTTATAACACCCGTACCCTGAATCGTGTATCTTCTTACCGATGTTTCGTTCCAATTTAATCAGGAGAGACAGAAGCGACTTATTTCATTCAATTCTGCACCGTTTGTTTTGTCACGAAACAGCAACTCCAAATAGACCGCCCCTGATAAAGGAATATAAAATAATTTGATGCATTTTCCAACCTGCCAGAGTCTTGTCGACAACCGTCTAAAAAATTTTCTTGAAATATAGCTGAATTGAACAGGTAACAACCCAATGTTGTTTATTTAACATAGTTAAAAATAAAAACTGAATATTAAGAATGTTGGAAAGTGGAATTAAAAGAAATTTATTTTGACTCAACTTTTGCCAAGCCTCGTATTCAATTCTGATCGTATCCCAGCTTCCAAGATGATATTGATGTCATCATTGTTAAGATTAACTTTAATATCCGCACACACACACACACACACACACACACAAAAAAAAGGGACAGATTTTAGCCAATGAAAAAAGATATTAAATCCTACAAATACAAGAGGAGTGTAGGCATACTTAACATTATAACTTGCAGTAAAATCCTGTTGATTCTCTTAGAACTAAATCTAAATTTACAGACAAAACAATCGATTTCCAATCACAGTTCCAAAGAAGCAATGAATAGCCAATGCATTTAGCGTTACTTAATTAAAAGATTCATTTGATTTTTTTTTTCAAACCACTTGTGATCTTGATGAAATTCCTAACACAGCAGTGTGAACATATCTTTTAAAAATAAAAACATGTGTGTAGGGGGATGTTCGTTTTTAACATAAAAATATCCAATAAGGAAACAAATCAACCCCCAGGGCACAAAAGTAAACAGCACTCGGCGCAATAAAGTAAGTTCATCCGCAGCCCACTTTCAAGACTAACGAAGCTCTCGAGACACGCCGGGAAAACAAATGAATGTGCGAATATTTAATTCGCCCCCACGCGCGCTAATTTCCTCTCTTTAATTGCGCCACAAATGAGGGCGCTCCTTCACCTTCTGCAATTAAAGAGAAAAGAGAGCGCACGATAATTAAGCGGAAACTGGCACTTCTATATTTGGCAGTCCCTCTTTTTAATGCACAGATCACTCCAGCGAGATCCAACAAACATTTGGTGGTAAGGCATTACAGCCGTTTGATCCCATAATCCTTTCGGCATAAAAACAGCGACGTGACCGAGTTATGGGCGGAGGAGCGAACCTCGATTGAAATCGAAGTACTTCATGCGCCCCTCCAAACATCATTTAAGAATTGATTAAGGAGGGGAGAAATCAAAACATGGAAAACGGGGTCAGGACGTGCGATGGGTGCTGCCGCCAGCGCAGGAAGAAAGCGTGAGAATCTTCATCATTAACTGAAGATATCGTAAACAGAACGCAGTAAGAAATGACAGGGCAATTACTGTGCTGTCCATAATTATTAGATGAACTTGACTATACGAGTGCACAGATCTAAAAATAATTCTCCTTATTGTCTTATAATACAAATATGCATAAGCTTTGCACGAATGCTTCAATTAAATAGTGACAATGAAGCTTAACTATTTCGATACCTAAATTCAGGATAAACAAACCTAAAGAATTTATATTCAGAATAAAAGTTAATCCCTCATAAACACCTTGATAAAAATAAATCGCCTCCATTTTAAAACAAATACTTTTTCGGAAAATGATGGCCCCAGCAAGCCTCAAATCGAAATCTGGATGAAAGATCATAAAGAGATTGAAAACTATTTACTTTCTCTAAGGAAGCATTCTCTTAAAACAAGGGTCGCGACCTAATATAGAAGTCCTCAAATGGATTCTGGGATTATGAAGCCGTCGATAACGAAGACTTTTTAAAAATTTCTGTCAGTCAATCAAATAAAACATACTCAATTTCAATGTTTTCTTAAAATGTAACAAATTGTTTAAAATTTATTCAAATTTAGGCTTCTTCATTGTAGAAAATATAATATTTGATGAGTCCAAAGATCTTCTTATTCGGATTGTCGTTTTGTGTACATGAATTCTATTATTTTCGGGATTTCATGCAAATGAAGCTTATTAGAAGAAGCCAAGAACTTATGAACAAACATTTCTAAATTGTTGCAAGTTTAATATAACCGAAGAAAAAATAAAATCGGTCTCCAGACTACCAGGAAATCGGGCAAATTTTCAAACTGGCAAAATTTCTGCCAATAATTTTGCTAATGAGAGAAAAAAAGAACATGCAGGTGTAATTATGGCTTTTTTAAAAATGCCAAATAACTAAAAATTAAATCAAATAAGTTTTGTTGATACTGATAAAAAAAATTTTGAATAAAATACCGAGCGGTTGTAAATGCGACAGAAATATTTGAAACAAGCGTTAATCAAAGTTAGAAACTAAAATAAGGAACGCAAACAATGGCACAACCCACTATTCGCGAAATTATTATGATTAAATCGCGAATTCGTGGAAGAATGAAGAGACAATTTTTACAGCTTTACGGATATTTCAAATTAAAAAGCAAACAACTTAAGAGATGTTTTCGGAATACTTGCGAAATAACCCATAGCGACAATGAAATTTACGCAACCTATATCATAAGAACTTTTCAAAACAGATAAAAACGAAAAGCAGAAATCCTCAAAAATCACCTCACCCCCCCCCACCCCCCAAAAAAGTTCATTTCCGAAAACGATCTATATGGAAACTGCGAAGCTGGATGGCGAGGCAAGGGATTTATAACCGCGAAGAAAGCGGCTATTTTTTAAAACGGAGGGAAAATTTATGAGGTAATTAAAAGGGCGGGGGAAGACTATCTGAAACAATAGAATGGCATCCAGAAAATCAGTCTGCTCTTGCGAGAAAAGGAAGATAAGTGGTGGTTTACTACTGGTCCCCATCCTTCTTTACCCCTCCCCTTCTCAATACAGAATCTGAAAATAATAACTCTCTTATAGCAAAAAAAAAAAAAAAAAAAAAAAAAAGCGAAATGTTATTTGCCTTTTAAAATACCATTCTTATGATTCTTGATCAATTGATAGCACATTTTTTTATTTCACTTAGACTTACATTAATGTAAAATTTATATATTTTTTAAAGTTTTTTTTTCCTTGTTATAAATACTATGAAATGATACAATTATTTTTTCACAAATTTAAAACTAAATCAAATTAATAATCAAAAATGAATTGATAAACTAATGATTAAGTTTCTGAAAATAATACAATAGCACAGAATCATGGAAAACACACAGTCGTATAAAAAAAAAATCCTGCTTATCATGAAGGCAAATAAATTGATTTTTAAAAAATTCCGTTTTTATAAGCATGAAATAAAACAAGCTTAATAAATAAAAGTGTAGAGAAAGCGTCATTTAAATATCTAAATTTCGTTTACTATTAATTCTAATATCTTTTTATCATCCACATCACACACAAAAATTATTCTAAATTCTTTTATTTATCCTGAGACTGAGAAATAAATATCGTGTCACTTTTTCACTAGATAGCAATAAATCGAACAGAATTTAAATGAGAATTCTAACAATATTTTGAAAGCAAATGAATTAATTTATGTACTTCTGAGGGTCACGAGTAGCGATCATCGACAAACCAATGAGTAACAGAGCGCCGGCCCAACAGCACATGTGCGAGCATTTCGGCATCTTTCACACATTTTTAGTAGCCGTTTGTAATATTTCACTTCTCGATAAAGCGTGAGTTGCTTTTCTTTCCAGGATCTTGAGATTAGCACTTTTCGGCGTTTAGGGGTGGTATGCAGAAAGAAGAGCAGTTATTTTATGCCTTCCCATTCTGTGAATAATCCGAGTTTGCATCATTGCCAAATGTAAAAATCTGCTCCTTTCATCTCTCTTCTCATCTCTTTTTTGATGAAATAAACACCTTCTAGAATGAACAGTAGAACGTTTTTTATAAATCACATGAACATTTTATTATTTTTAATTTGAGAGAGTTTCATACGATAACAAAAACATCCGAAAGATAGTAACTCTAATTCCTCTACTCACAAACAAATTAATTGGACAAATCTGATATGAAGAAAGATGCCTCTATGAATTTTAAGGATTTTGACAAAGACACAAATATTTAGTTAAATGACTGTCTTTTCTCTTAATCGAAAGATCAGCCTTGCAAACTAAAATAATATCTGGCTATTCAACACTTTTTAAGAACAAGTGCATTTTATCTCGAATCTTTGCATACACCTAAATCAAGAGTCAAAAATCTTACGTCTCCTCCCTGCCAAAAGTAAATCTAGTCACGGAAGTGTGAGACTTGAATAGAAAGCCCGGAGTGCCTACCTCAAAAAAGAACAACAAATCCACGGGAGATTTATTGGTTTTAAAAGATTTTTGCCCAGACAACCAAAAGTAAAGCCACTGCTCTCACTGGAAAGGTTGTTGTAATTTGTATTTTAATTTTTCATATCTGTCAGATACATTAAATTGGCCAAAGTGTTATCAATCATCTGAACTATTTACCTGATGCACAGTTGAATTTTCCAAAGGCACACCCTGATATCGGTCAAGGAAATGAGCATGAGATACAGGCTCAAGAATGTAAAAGGCGGGAAAAACAATCCTTTTGTCTATAGGTAGGATCGAATATAAAGCTTGGCATACGAGGACACTTGAATATACTTTATTTCCTCTAAATGCAACCAAGCAAAAATAGAGACCCACTAGGAGTACAAATTCTTCTTGTACAGATAGAAACAGGAATTGATCTAGATTGAGGAAGATGAAAAGGTGTCCGCTAATGGACCATCTGATACAAAATCTCAGCTGTTCGTGGCAGTAAAACTCAAATTTAAGTATGAAAACTAAAATGCGAAAGTGTATTATTAACTGAGGATAAAAAAACAAAACCAACAGATCATTGCGCTAGATAATTATTTGTTGCGTCTGAATGAATTATATCATATCAGAAGGGTTTATTCAGCAATTAATCACACAAATCCAAGCGTTTCCAAATTTGTGCCACCTGTTAGGTCCATTTTATCAGGCTTGCATACAGACGCCCTATTTGTAAGGACTGGCAATATAGGCAATCTGAAATAGCGTATGGTGAATTAAATTGAATCACATCAACACAATACATTATTAATCTAGTGAAATGCAAATGGACATTACATAATATTAGGGTTGCGTATACCGAAAGTCTGCAAACAGTGCATAGTCAATATTAAATATGATCAGGCACTATCTTCTAATTGACAAAAGCATACTTTTCATGAATTATGGAATATTAGACTTGGAAAAAAAAATACCGCTATGGTTTGGTCCAAAGAGCCGAATCCCTAACCGTATGAACATTTCTGAAAAATTGCAATCGAACGAGGCTATGGGTTAGAGATAGAAAATGAGAAGCTAGTGCTTATGCGTGAAAGCTAAAAAAGTCACTCATTTTATACCAAATGAGTGATTTTCATACAAAATCACTAATTTGGACAGAAGGCGTTTCCCATGATACCAGCATCTATTTAGATAACACATTCGCATATTGCTTCAAGCAAATGAAAATCTTGAATGTATATCAAAAATTCTTGTCCATCAATTGAATCATCCAACTCGCAATTTGGTCTATGAGGAGCAGGTGGTTGAGAGCATGCGAATGGTTTCGGAAAAAAGTAACTTAAAACGAATTTTTTTTAATAAAAGTTTTTATGACTATCAATTTTACGCAATTTTTCTGAACTTAAGAAGATACATACATTCATGTATTTTCAAGACAATATTAAAGCAAAAATATTCAATACATTGGCAAAAACAAAGTGCACCGTAATGTTTTCTGAAGCAAGTCATTATTCGTCCAGCCGCACTTTCCAATACGAAAACCAAATGAAAACAATGCGTAAAAGCAGAACAAAAACAATCTATTCCCATATTCTTACCGCACACACCAAGGAACATGTGCCCACACAAGAAAGACCTCGAAAGCCTGCAGCGTAAAATGGGAGGCAGTTAAAAATCGCTTATTTCTAACGCGTGACCAACTCTTTTTGAGAAAGTGAGATCATAAAGCGTAATAGGAGGTGATGGTGTAGGCGATGAAAAAGTAAAGAACAAAGGTGAACGACAAGGAAGAAAAAACGAGTGGTTTTCTTTTTTCCGAGAAGACCTGCTGGTACCAATTGTTTCACAGCTTACGACGATTCTGCTATCAAAACCTCAAGTAGCAGTAATTGCAGGGCGTGCCTGGACAGTGCAGGTTTACTACCGGTGTTACCAATAAAGTTTCGCTCCCACCCAAAAGGAGAGAAGATTCTCAGAGAACTTTGCCTTCTACTGCTCTAGGTCGCGCACTGGGAATCGTTCAGCAACTGAAACATCATAAAGCTCGGTAGGCTACTTAAGAACACGAAACATGAAAACGGGTCCCTTTTATTGCACCGAGAAGAAAAGAAAAACATCGTATTCATTTTCATTTATTCAAAATTCATCATCTCTCATTTCAGAGCTGAGGAAAACTAACATTCTAAAAACTGATGAACGCGGAGCTCTATGCAAACAAAGATTTGATTACGAGTATAAATAAATGAAATACTTTTTCCGATGCAATTTCTGTTATTACGTTTAAAGATGGGCAGAAAGTCAGAAATAGAAATCTAAAAAGGATTTCCTCGCTCAACATACGGAGCAAAAAGTCGAATCACGCTGAAATTCACTGATAAATAAAGGAGAGCGACTGTCAGAGGTCAAAAAGGCTTTTTGGTTATTCCAAGGCTATTTTAATACCATAATTTATTACCTTCCTACCTACCATTTAACTGTCTCGGTAATACAATAATCTAAGCCAAATTTTGGTACTTTGCAAAATATATAATAAATTAATGACTTCCTTACAACTGTATTCTCCAAGAGGATCGATTCAAAACCAAAGAGGATAACCCTCAATCCTGTAGAAATTCGCTTAATAAAGTAGATGCCGCACAACGCGATTTTCTATTACACGAAACGTTTTCCCTCCCTTGTTATAAGGGAGTCCACAGCATCAGCATTTCAGCAATGATTGCTCGCTTAAAACCCAATCATTTGAATGTGTCCTGTGTGATTCAATGAATACACTTCTCGTCTCCTTTTTTAATATAAATTATAACCATAATATTTTTTTGGATTACTCTTTGAGTTGAACAAGATTCAATCGCATTATCAGCCAGATTAATGTTCTCTATTATAAAAACCAATTTCAAACAATATTCACAATTAGTGAGTTTATTTCAAAAAGATGGAAATTTGGAAAAATCTAAACAAGGAATTCGTAAGCCAAACGCATTTCAAAGGAAGTTCGATTCAACCCAGATATTCTCCCACTCCATACAAGGATCGCTTCTATGGGTGCTGGATGACCCAACCTCGACACGGATTTTTTTTTCTCTGTCGGTCAGAGCGATAGAGAAATAATCAAGAGAAAGGTATAACAAGAAAAAAGGATAAAAGAAATTTGTTTTTATGCTGTGGTTGGTGGCAGAACTGACTGAGGTATTTGTTAGATTGAGAGTGTCGTCGACAAAGGAGGAACGGTGTAAAACAGTGATCATCTGATTATTTAGACCAATATTTTTTGTTTGATTCATGACCCGTTCTGAAGTTATTCAATCTTAAGAACAACATTGTGAATTAAATACTGCCTATTTTATACATGTGTAGCATAAGGAAATCACCAGGAGAGCCTGTATGTGGGTTTCCCAGACAAGAAGCATCGATCTTCAGAAGTTCTGAAATTTCAAACTATTTTCACCGAATGGCAGTCAACCAAACTGTCGCTCTAACATTGCACGGTGAAAAAAGAAAATATATATATATATATATAAATCTTTACTCCAATCAAGCACGCTCAATAGTGGATCAAGAAATGTCGGACCGTAATCGCACCTTTTTCAAACACATACAAATAATTTATCCGACTGATTTCGAGATCCATAAACTTTATCTCTTGATATTTTATCATTTCATTATGCTGCAATTGTTTTTTTTCCAAAAGAAATCCATTTTAACAACTTATCCGTTCTTTTCTTCAAATAATTCCTGGGGGTTTTTTTTTTTGGTTTTTTTTTAGTGCGTGAAAAATATTTACAGAATTTCCAAGTTTATATCTTATTTACATACAAAACTAAAATATACGGTAGAATAATTAATTAATACAATAAAACATCTCATTTCAAATCTGTTCGATACATTTTGAAATATCTCAATCTAAATGGTTAGTATTATAATTATTTTGAAAGTCGTAGATTCAAACAATACCATACACAGGGTGTTCTAAAACAGCTGAACAGGCGTTTATTTCCTTAACTATTGCAATTAGACTTATACACCCGGTTGCAAAGTATTATAAAATAAGATACACAAATATATGAAAATATTTTATGTTCCGTTGAAGGAGATAATAAAAAAATGTTAGAAAAATTTAATTTTCGTACGGTTTCATAGCGAAAAAGTATCAGTAAGTAAAAGGTTTATCTCACATTCATTTAAAACACAAAATGCCATGTTTCTATCTGTAAAATTTCCAGAGACATTGAAAAGCAAATTTACTGACTTACACCATGTTTCCATATCTCTGACGGACGCCTGGCCGAAACTATCATTGTCATTTTTAGGAACAATATACATATTACGAAAGATTATTTAAAAAAGCAGAATCAAAAATAATAATGCAATAATTAACTTTCATTCATTTTTAAAAATAACCAGATTATACATTCATTGAAGCGCTTAAAAATTTGTTTCAAATGACTAAATTCGATAATTTTATTATACTCAATCTAAGTAGGAAAATTCTAGTATTAAAACTCAATCAAATATCCAACAAGGGAAAAACTCCAATCATAATTTTACAGGCCGTGTTTAGACTGAGTATTCACAACTGGAGAGGGAGGGGAAGCACGTAGTGAGCATAGTCTGGGAAATAAGGCTAAGAAATGGGAGCGGGGGACATAAAATGCTTTGCAACTACAACCTGGGCTTCAACATCATCGTGAAAATATCTTAGTTAATCGGAGATGGGATCTCATATTTCATGAGGATTCATAATGCATGATTGCAGCGGAAGCCAAGAGTACATCTCACTTTCAAAGATAATTTTGTGCATTCATTATGAATGGGTGTTAAAATGGAGGAAGATCATTTCAGCCATGTCTCCATTTTTCAATTTTCGATCCCATCCAATTCCACTATTTAAGGAAGCATGCGATTTCGTGAAAATTGCGCAGGCCATTGCAATGAGCAAAAAATAGTGGCTATCGCTTTTTTGGCACAATTTCGATTGAGGAAGGAAGAGAAAAGAATAGAAATCTGGCAAAAATAAAATAAAGCACCATCTACAGCACAGATAAAAATTTAAAAAGCCCCCGTAAAAGCCAGCTGCCAATGTAATACTTCACTATTAATTCTAACTTCTAGGAGTGGTTTCAGTTAGGGGAAAGTGTTTTTTTTAACCTCCCTATTCCAGTCGGGGGGGGGGGCTGACTACAGCACTCAATAAACTTCTCACGTCCCCACGTCCAATCAAGCAATTGGGAGAAAAAGAACTTTTAAAATCCGCTTTCTTACAACAACTGTTTTCTTTCAGCTTTCCTTTATAAGGGCAATTTACGGAGTAGGGGCTCCGCCTAATGCACTGGGATCGTAAAAGATTTATTTTCGCTTCTATGGCGGATTCTCTCACTCTCTTTTTTTTTTTTTTTCTATCTTCTCCTTGGGTTTACTTTTTTACTTTACGCCCGCAGTTTGCTCTCTGTTTAATGCGCTCATTGTCCGCCCATTAAGAAAGATACAATTTCTTCTCTTTGTGGTGGGGGTGGTGATGTAATAAATAAGAGCTGCGTTAGCATCCCTCCCATCCCGGTAACACCGTTCTATTGGTGGAATCGCGTCCTGCGACAGAGACAGCAGCCGAGACGAAAATAAATGAAATAAAATAATGATGAGTTTTTAACGGTTAAATAGAATTAAGCTACCGTCTTCGTAGTTGAGCAAACACAGAGAAAAGGTGTTATGTGTGTGTGCGCGCGCGCACGCGCGCGAAATGTTTTGCACTTTAAGGGTCACCTTTCAACAAGAAAAAACACATGGGTAACGCAGCTTCAGTCTGCTTGAATCACCCAAGAAGATAAAACGGCATAAGTATTATTAAAGGGGGGGGGAATAAACTTTGAACATGCATACGGCAAATAAAGTTTATTTATTTATATATATAACTACATAAAAATGTAAAATTCTTTTCAGCTAAAAACATTATATTTTTTTCTCCGTTTTCATTCTTAAACTGTCACAAGGATATATTTATTTAGTTTTCGAAATTTTTCTTTCATAATTAATTTTATGAAAACACAAACGTTTTTTTAAAAAAGGAAACTTCAAATTCCAGATTGGTAACAGAGTTAGTGAATTCTCAGTCTTTTTACAAACGGAAAATGAAGAGTTGTCAATTGCAGCTCTAGACCTTTTTCTAGAGCTGGGCACAGCCGGATCATGTGCTGGCATTTGAAGTAACTCGTTAGAATCTGAGAATTCACTAATGGCTGTTCTTTTAATAAATTCCAAAACAGGTCCAATTTGGAGGTCATCATGAAGTATTTTCCTTCTGATGTACCAGGGTGCACTAACAATCCTCATCAGATGTTTATTTTGGAAAACAAGCAACTTCTTAATGTTTTGGGCGGAAGTGTCTCCCCCCAAATTTGGGAGCCATACATCAATGCTGGTTTTAAAATAGCTTTGTAGAGCAGAAGCTTGGGCCTCATCGAGAGCTTATTCCATGGAGCAATTAAGTTGTTGAGTTTAACACTCATAATCGTAGCTTTGGTGAGGACCGTTTTAATATGAAATAATACTAAAACTTAATTTAGCGTTTAAAACTAACCCTAGATATTTGCACTCATTTACAAAGGGGAGGGCCTGGTCGAAAATTAGGATAAGGGCTAGATCGGACATTGCCAGTTTTTTAGTAAATAGAAGGCATGCGATTTTGTCTGTCTGATGTTGATCTTCACCTATGCTTGTAAATCATGTACTATAAAAGGATGGTAATTATAGGTAAGCGTTATCTTCATTTACAGTATTTCTCAGTCTTTTTACGGACGGAAAATTAAGAGTTGTCAATTGCAGCTCTATGTCTTTTTTAAGAGCTAGGCACAACCTGTATAAAGATGGTGGCAGATTCTTGACTTCATGTTTCAAACAAAACCAAAGTTCGCCGTCTAACTTGTGTATGGGTTAGTTCAATCGGCCTTGGGTGAAATGCTCTTCCACTGGTGTGGTGTTGGTGTATGTGGGGGGATACCAATTCAGGTTTTATTCTCATCATCAGACAAAAATTCAAGAGCATTCATCCCGAAATAGCATCAGCGATTTAACTGTATCTCTTGAACCATTCACCTTATATTTTTCGAACTCAAAACCGCTAGTTCCCATCTTTCTATCAGAACAGTATCTGAGGAAATAATCAACACTATTTTCTTGCCTATGGATACCAACTGAATGAATATGTTTCAATAGCTTATAATTTTCAATTTAAACGATTCTGGATTCTAGTCATGTCAACATGTTGCTAGTGGGTTTGAGCCAACAATATTCTACTTTTTAATATGTTCTAAAATTACTGCTAATTCAGAAATAGGTTCTTTCAGTATGCTTAAGAAATTTCCGTTAGTGGATCCTCTCTCTCCTTCTAACCGATTCTTCGAGAAATCTTCCGAAATGGCTCGAGTGCATTTTAGTCGTCTATGAATCTTACTTAAAAAATCTTCACGCATTTGATCACTGCTGGGTTCTTATCAGCATTTAAAGGACGTCCGCTGCATTTCAAATGAAGGGGACATGTTTCGGCTGTAATTCGGCACCTGTTAATAAACATGGTGCTTTTTTCTCCCTCCTTCTTTTTCACCCTTTCCTCTTTTTCTGCTGGTTTTTTGTTTTTCTGTGGTATAATATCCGGGACCCTTGAGTGCCGGAATATTTTACCGGGTTCTCGCATGTTCTCTCTATTATTTCCTTCCGCTTTTGTGAGCTGCGTGCAACGATTTGAGAGGGTTCTTTTTTATTTTTATTTTTTATTTTTTAGGGGTGGGTCTAGTATTTATCAGCATTCGTATCATCAAATGCTGATTGATATGAAGATTAAAAATGGACTGGCAAATTGAATTCATTTTATATAGTATTAAACCAGATTTGCTTGAAACCATGCAGAAATTAATTTTAAGCCGAGGAGTGCTCTACAGATTAAAGAGCAGCATCACAAGATACCATAAGAGAAGAATCTTAAATCTATCACAACATTAAAACAATAGCTGCAAAAATTAAATGGCAAATAATTTTGATTAAAACCCATCATTGGAAACTTCGTAATAAAAAAAATATATATATTTCCTTTTTATTTTTTGTTTGTTTGTTTGTTTCTCAAATGATTTATAAAATATAATTAAATCCGCAGCAGATTTTCAATCAAATAAAACTGCAAAGGTTTTCCTGGTATTTTTCAGTACTCTGTGATGGATGACAATGGATTGATATAAATTGTATCTAGCAAAATATTTAATTTGCATGCTTTGTTGTGAAAAGGCATATGACGAGTGTAAACAGCAACATAACAAATCAATACATAAGGAATTTTAATCTGGAGTTTAAAAGAAAACAGCACAGGCATTCATTGCATACCATTTGTCGTTTTAAGATGAACATTCATTTTGACGCCGTTTTGAAACTCGGTCCGCACCATTTCTTTCGTTTGAGAGAACAATAAAATAAATAAAGAACCCACACACTTATTTGTACAGGTATTCGTATTAAGTTATCTTTTTACATTAATCTTCCCATTTTTCACGTACATCGTTTTTGAAAATGAACTTGTCGGAGGAAACGAATTTAAATGAAAGGTGCTGTCGACAGTTTTCTTGCGAGAGATGGCAAGTGCCCAAGAAGGACCTTCCATGCTTTGAATAACTTCTGCAATTTAAAATCTTTAAGAATTGTGGAGAATTGCTCCCAGGCCATTCGTAGTGTTTAATACATGCATATCAATCATTCATTGTGTCGGCTGTTTCTATTTCTGCATTCGGTTTGGTATTGAATTTACTTTACAAATGGAAACGCTGGACAATAATCAGGAACTCTAATATTGTTGTAAGGCAATAACTTAGCTCTAAAATATTGCAGATCTCTTTTATCCACATAAATTGATTAAGGTCAGGAGAGAAGGGGGTTCACCTGATTGTTTAAATGGTTCGGCACAATGGGACAGTAGCTGTGAGTCAAGTAAGTAAAGAGGTAATCAACGCACTGCAAAGCGAGTGGACATAATTGCAGAATGAAAATTTGTTAACATTTTTAAAAAACCCACAAAAATTAAATTAAGTGTTTGTGCAATGATAAGTTTCGAAGTAATTGGGGGAATATGTTGACATTCATATTGTTAATTTAAAAAATTCTTTCTCAGTGAGTACCTTCTGTCCAAGTAATAATTACTTGTTGTATTTGATAGTTTTCTTCATTTATCGTGTAAACAGTTTTGAACGGATTTTATTTCAAGTAGATCAGTACTTAACAGTTGCAGCCTAAACCGCAACCACCCCAAATGAACTAAAGGTTATTATTATTATTTTCTTTTAAATCAAATGTCTGAAAAATGTGTCACTCGTAGTAACAACTGTAAGATCACAGATGTTGCGAAACGAAAACTTAATTGCCAACAACTTTTGAGTGGAATAAAGATTAGAGTTGGCTTTCGAAAGGGGGTGAACAAAAGTCGCAATTCCAATACAAAACGGATTTTTTTGAAGTGAGGAAAAGAAAGTCTTTTCTTTTAAGACTCGAATCATAGCTCTCATCTGTTCTCTTCGCACCTCCGAGTAAAGTATTCATCGAAAAGACTTAAACACAGATTATGCGACACGTGGGAGTTCAATTCACAAGGAATAAATCTCTTCCAAACTGCTCCGGCTAAAAGCACAATGACAAAAAGGATAAAAATCTCGACCATGGCAACCCCTCCTTCTCTTCTTCGGGGTTGGGGGGTTGGGGGGGAGTTGGTGAGAGAGGGGGAAAGAGAGTAAAAGAACCCCCCCTAAAAAAATTTTTTTTCGTGTCTCCAGGGTATGTGAAGAGCAACCTAGAAAATTGGAACTTAAAAATTTCAACTCAAGTTATATTCCTGAAAGATACATAAAAAAAGGACAAAAAAAAAAAGTATACAGACTAAAAAAGGAGTTCTTGTAGCAAAAACTAAATCTTACAACTATACAAGAATAGATCCCCCCTTCGAACCTTCTTTTAAAAAAATAGAAAGGAGAAGGAAAAAAAAGGGGGGGAGGGCTTGGTGCAAATAGCATTCTCATCCATTTTCCCCTCACAGGATCCATTATTCATGGGACTTTCTTATTTCTCTCTTGCTGCCTTTAGTGAGTGTGGCGCGGGGGAGGCGGGTTGCTTTCTTTATGGGAGGGTAGAATTTGAGAAAATTGGAAGGTAGATTCGGGTGTTAAGGGATTTTATCGTTGGAGTTAATAAGACTTCCTGCCGACTCTTGCTGCACGGCTTTCTGGCGACGGCTCCTCCGATGGACGGGACGGCAGAATTACGATCCCTGTCATAATGCTCCCTCATAACCTTGAAGACGGCGGAAGCAGAGGTGACATTAAATTAATAAGATAGACAGAAAAGAATGCGAAAAAGAAAACGCTCTCACGAATAAACCAGGTTTTGCTTTCCTGCAGCAAGGCGGAATTACCCATTAGGATGCAAGATAACATAACTGCACTCATTTCTATTAGCTGGCAATTAAAAAAATGCTTATTAATATAAGCAGTGATTCTCAACTATTTCATAAACAATATGTACGTGATCTAAAAACGAAATCTATATTTTTATAAAATTCCTTAGTCTTGTTAGTCTCACTTAGTAAAATATGTTTGCTATACTAATTATGTAAATAAAGACGACAAAACCTAACCGATTAACTAATATAAGCTTGTATGAATATTGACTGACTAGTGAGGCTTTGAATGTAACTATTTTATACGATTTCAGCAGCTCTACAAAGAAAGCCATCCAATCAAGGAGCCCCATTTTCTGAACGCTGTCATTGATTGGTTTAAAATAATGGAATTCAAAGATTCGAAACTTGGCCAGTTTTGATCACGAAAGAATTCAACTTTTTCCATTATTTAAAATGTAATAAGTTTTTTTAAAACTAAAGATGAATAGAAATGAGTGATTGTACAGAAGTTTAGATTACATAACTTTTTTGACAATAGTATATTTATTGACTCAAAACAACATAAAATACAAATCTTCACGTCCTTTCAAGGACTGTCTGACGATACATTTTAGCACATTTTTAAGGAACAAAGAGATGCACAGATAATTACCCGAATTTGCTTTTCTGCAACATTAAAAGAAAAGAAAAGAAAAAAAAGGCGGCGATAAAAGGTGCCAGGAAAACAAAAAAAGATAAAAAGTTGCCAGATAACTTTTCTCAAAGACAAAAAGATAACTGACTATCTTCTGCTTTACAACAGAGTGTCACATCTGCTAAATCACGTGTTAAATGAAAATATTTTTACAAGTGACTGATTTAAGTAATTATATGTTTCATCTAAGCTGAATTTTAACTATACTTACGGCACAAAACTTTGAAAAATTCAGCAAAGTTTGGATCATTAATGATGATAATTTCTGAACTTAAAAGATGCTTTTATTTAGTTTTACACCAGATTAATGTCCCATTTGGAAGTTACGCGAGGACTATTTTAGAATTGATATCATAATTTCGAACCAGGGTCTGATGACAAGGAGATTATCCACCACTTCCCAAATCACACTCATATAGAGGTATTTCATTTATGTATTTATTACTATCGCACTCGATGATATACTATTTGAAGCGCATCAGGCGTACATGGCGAATCTTCGGTTCTTCAATGAAATCGGGTCCTGAACATTCGATCCTTTCATCATGAAAACTTGCCATCAAATGATTGAGTTAAAAAAAATAGTCCGCGTTTTTTTTTTTTTTTTTAAAATTAGTTGATGTGTTTTTTTTTTTGTTTAAAAAAAATTTTTTTTTAATTTAAAAAAAAAAAAAACATTTCAAGGGAAATGATTTCTTAGTTACCTTTAAATTCAGTTCTTCCAGTACCAATTTATATACTATTTGTTGCCCAAATGCAAGAATTATTTTCGTATCAGCAACTACGTCAATTCTGCTGATAATTTGAAAAATAATTGCTGGACAAAACCCGCGAAATAAAGATATCTAATCTAGGAAAAATATTGACTGTTTTCATCGTTTCTGCTTCGTCAGCTTTGGCAAAAAGACCAGTTTAAAGAGAACACATTTGTAAAAATCTCTTTCCCTAGCTATAAGAGAAATATAATTTGTTTATTCATTTAGATTTATTTTTCTCTTACCACTCTACTAAAATGGTGCAAGTGACAGATTCATCAAATATGCTGTACTAAAGCTTTGTTTTGAATCTTCCCCCCCCCAAAAAAAACCTACTTTATTTAACAAATAATTTTTCTGGAGCAGTGCCTAAGTACTTTTAAGATTGGGTACTCGTGCAAGAACAAATGAATTATAAAGCGTCACTAAAATAGAATAAATGAATTTTAATAACACATTTCAACATAAGTTTCAGCATAACATAACAAATAACATAAGTTTCAGCGCACTGGTTCAATTGGCAGATTAAAATGCCCACCTAAAGCTGCACAATAGAGGGGAACGAAAAAATCAATTTTTGATTTTCAATTTGTAATAGCTCGGAAAAGTTGCCTTTCGGTGTAGATAAAATAAATTATAAATATATGAAAAATATTAAAGCAGATCTTCAGGTGCCGCAAGGACATTAAAATTTCCTAAAATTGAAAATTTTGCTACTTTTTTTACGAAATAATCAACTTTTGATTTCTAATTTGTAACAGCGCGGAAATGTTGCCTTTTGGTACAGATAAGATAAATAAAAAATATATAAGAATATAAAAGAATATCTTGAGATGTCGCAGGAACGTTAAACTTTCATAAAAACACACTTTTTGCAACTTTTTAAGGATTTTTGCGTACTTAGATTATGAAATAAAAAGCTTTCATTAGGCATTATCATATGAATAAAAGTATAAAAACTGTTTTACTATTGCACTGGCATGGCGCTGAGTCGTCGCCGGAGTGGTTGTTGTTGAGGTAAGGCGGAGATTTGTTTGCGTCCGGTGACAAAGAAAAGCTGGTTTCAAATCAGTAGCTTTGCCGAGTTCAGTTGAATTGGCATCTCCCCTCCGCCTATGATGTAACTGATTAACGAAACTGATTTGTTAGTTTGTGCTTGCGTGCTTTGCTGTGAGTAAAAAGGGCTCACCCTAAATGAGTGAAGACAAGACAAATATAGAAGTGTTCTATTTTTGGGAAATTTAGTGATTTGCTTGAAGTTGAACACACTGATTAATCTAGTGCTACTGTTATATTAGACGTAACCTCAAAATTGCTTCAGAGAAGGATCCTTCTGTAAGCGAAATATGTGATACTTTAGTTCCCATAATAGAACAAATAGGGTCAAGAGCTTCTATTCCCGTTGCTTCTAGCAAAAGAATTTGGATTAAAAGAATTGAAACCTCTAGCAAAAGAATTCACAAATGATAAAAGCTTATCATGCTAAATACAGAAATTCAAGTCTAAAAGCAGAAAATTTCAACCACACAGAATTTAGAGAAGCCAGACGTTTATTTGATATTGCTGACTTGTATAAAAAAAAGTTCAGTTATGGAATAAAAGATTCTAAACGATCAATGCTCTAACAGGAAAACGGTTGTAGATAATTTTGATACTGCTACCACCAGCGCTTTGAGGAAGAAAGAAGCAAAAAAGAGCAAAGAACTACAGAGAATAGTTAAGTTTAATCAAGAAGGGACAAAAAATACTAGTGCATCAGAAACGATTATTGGCGACAACGATAACGCTGAATTTCTTTACAAAAAGAGGCAAGCCAATCAGATCCATCCAACAGACAAGAAGCGATAAAACTACGAAGTGCCTGTGCAGTTTAATATTAAAACTTTATACAGGAGCTGAACCAAATAGTATAGGGGACTTGGATATCGACTTTCCCTGGCTTCCTTGTCACATGCTTTCAGCTGCGAGACTGGTGGCCGAATCGGCTCAAAATGTCTGTGATTCATTCTGAAGAGAATTATACATAAAAGCAAAAATTGACTCGCGTGTGAATATGCCAAAATTTCATTTTAAAAAACTGTTTAAAGTGGTAATGAAGTAGAAACAAACAGGTTGCAGCTGGAACATTTGTAATTATTAAGGATACAGAAGCAAGAAACGCAAAATTGGACATAAAATCTAAAAAAAAAAAAAAAAAAAAAAAAATTACGTCCATTTTTTCATTTTTACAAATTTTAACCTCTTTGCGGCATTTCAAGATAACATAATAATGAAACCAAAATTTTTAACATTGATTTTGAACCCAAAAGGCAACTTTTCCGTATTATTGCCAAACTAAAATCTAAAAACACCTTAACAAGGCCATTTTGATTCCACCCTACTGTGCAATGCTGCAATGAATACTGGGGATGGACCGATAGCAAGAATATCACCAAATCAGTACCAATGTGACAACTTTTAACATCAGACAACATTTATTTTTTTAAATAATACCCATCACATTCGGATACATGATGGATCCTCAAATTCCACGAAGTTTGCTACTAAATCATTAAATTACCCATTTATTTTATTTCTGCATGCTGTGTCAAATGCATGTAAAAATAAATTGTACTTAAAGCGTAAATTATGGAGAGAAAAAAATTAAATAAGTTTATAACAAACTGTACTTAATAATTACATCAGAATAATTTTCCACAATGAGAACAATTATAAAGTATAAAATTCAATACTCATATCTATTGAATGACGTGTCTATAAAAAGAAGCAAGAAAGCAATTATGTATTGAGATAACTTTACCGTAACAGAAGCTCTTTCGCAATCCACATTTGATGATTTATTATTCAAAAAAGATTCGAATACTATTTGAATATAATTTCTTATTATATTTTGTTATATAAATTAGATACTCTTTTTACTTATAACATATTTTTTAATTTATTTTTACTGTGGGTGTTAATTATGATATTGATTTGTTTTGCTGACAGCGTAATTAGTAACAGCATAAAGGTCGCAGGCCAAGGAAAAGTACAAGAGATATTATGTACAAAACTCATGAAATTAGCGTAGAAACAATGAACATGAAATGAACCGGTAGAGCAGTATTGCAATTCCTAGTTACAATGAACCATTTCGCCGTCCTCTCTAGTCGGCGAAAATTCTTTCCAGCGGTCCTTTGTTTTTCGCCGCATGTAGTGTTTTTTCTCTGTACAGATTAGTATATATTCCTGTGTACCAATTATAATATATATATATATATACTATTATATATTAGTACAGATATCTCTGTACATATTAGGTTTTTTTTTTCTATACAGAATAGAACAAAAAAATAAAAATTCATACAGGTAAACATTTACAAAGCGTTTTATACGTTTAAAAGTTTTAAAATTTAGACGAACGCTTGACGGCCGCCCTGCAGAAGTTTCACTTGAACGCGCTAGACGCGTTACGGACGACGAAAAGGTTAAAAAAATATTTTAGACGAAGCTAAAGTGTCGTGAGACAGCAAAAGTAAATGCAATGGCATTCGTGCCCTCTGGTAGCAGCTATTGCAAAGATTAATAGTCTCCTTTGCACAAGGAGGGTCGTAGGGAGGATGATACAGGGAATCTGGCTAAACGTTTATGTCGTTTTAAAGTCAAATCTGATGATAAGATGCAATTCAATACCGTGGCTCGGAAATTATTTGTATTTATTAAGCCATTATTCTAAGACGTACTCTTGATCCTAGATGGCGCTACTGAAACTAGAGACGCTAAAACTCGGCTTGAAATCGCTGACCTCAACAGCGGGCTTGTCTATGACAAGTGCAACAAGCAATAACAACAAGCCACTATTAATGACTATCAAGTTCTATACTAATGCTCGCTATGACATTGAGAAGAAAGTACCCTTCGAGTTTAATCCAAAATGAGAGTTTTTCTAAATTTTTGATTTACAGATTTAAACATTCTCTTTTGAAAATAATAATAATAATAATAATAATTCCGAAAATGCTAACTAAACGAATGATATCGTTTTTCTTTCAAATAGTGTCAAGTGACAAAATATATTTAGAACATTGACATGTGATTAATTATAACTTCTTATTAAAATTTAAACAATAACTATGCGAAAGAATGCCTGCAGATATGCATGTCTTAAGTCCATCAATGTGTGTCGACAACGAGAGAACAAACATGTGTTGTTTGATGTAGTCTCCCCCCTCCAAAAAAAATCCATACACACATATTTGCATATTTTCAAAGCTTCACACTAGGTATGTCGAAAAATTGTTGAGTGAGTTACCGTATTACTTCAATATTCTTCGTGTTTCTGAAGGGGCTCGCATTGAACACTTCGAGCTGTGTTGATTTAAACTTTCAACTGTTATTTTTGATTTCCGATGACTTTCTTTTTGTCTTCTTTTAATAGACTTACAAAATTGACATATTCATTCCTCCCACCTATACGAAACGCTGCAAAGTTGGACAAGGGCAGAACTGCCATTGAGATCCAGTCGCCGTCAACGAGT
Source organism: Argiope aurantia (assembly GCA_026543865.1). Classification (NCBI taxonomy): domain Eukaryota; kingdom Metazoa; phylum Arthropoda; class Arachnida; order Araneae; family Araneidae; genus Argiope; species Argiope aurantia. The sequence continues at coordinate 230,223 of JAPMOR010035218.1, read as the reverse complement.
CGGTGACGGAAAGGAAAACGATGCAATCTTTCACCTGCAGTCACTGATATCTCAATGTGAAACCTCGTTTTAATTCATTTATAATAAGGAAAAGAATTATGAGGAGCCCTCAACATTTTATTGACACTCGACAGACAGAGTTCTTTCACAAACAACATAATAAAAAAAAAAAAAACCCAATCTGCAGCGACACCACCCTGTTATTATCGAAAACAAAACAAACAATCAGACATTGATCAAAGAGGTTATTTAACAAGATTTTATAATTTTACACTGAAACGTCAAGTAATTTGTTCATGTTTCACACTTGGTACGAAAGATATTAACCTTTAATAGAGTTTCGGAATTGAAACGACAGGAACTGACAAAATTGCCGAATACCGAAATGTTAAAAGATTTAAAAAAAAGATCATATTACAACTCTAAAATTTAAATATTCTCCTCAATCAAAAGGCAATGGCTGAAATTTCACAGCAATTCGCAATTTTAACACAGTAACCAACATATAACTAGATTCAGTGATATTACCGTTTCGAAATATAATACGATTGTCAAAACAGAATTAAATGGTACAGGATAAATAAACGAAAATAATTTCGCAAATAAAAGTTTCCTTTACAAGTTCTAACAAAAGCTGGACAATGCACCGAAACTCACTCCAGTATTCACCGAAATGAAGAGAAATCAAGACCCCACCCCCTCAAAGACTCAACCGATATCCGAGATTTTGACAGCGCTCGAATGCAACGACAATTTAAACTTGAAAAATGACAAACCAATCGATTTTGGAAGCCACCACCAAAGGTCTTTCTTTAATAAAGAGAAGGGGGGAGGAGGCCCTTCCTCTTTAATAAAGAGAAGGGGGGGGGGAGGCCCTCCCTCTTCGACTGCTATGATTCGAATCTAAAAATAAAAATTCGACTTTCCATCCGATTGTAAATTCCAAATCCAGCCTTTACATCCGAAGAAAACGACTGGGTGATGAGGGAGGGAGGGTAAGATCTACACATTCCACAACTCCTCTCTATTCCATTATTCATGCTCGCTAAATCCCATCGTTCGCAAGAAAGTGATCGTATTTTTCACTTAGGGCCACTGCCTGCGTTTCATCGAATCCGAACCGCAGCAGGATCCGTCACGTGATTATAACGACTTGTCAGAGGGAAATGATCCTAGAAAACGGATCAATCACGATGGATGCCTCGGATGGATCAATCTCACACATGGACAGATCCACAGCGACGAACCCACTGTCACTCTCTCCGCAGATTTAATCAATACCAACTCCACGGATATACAGAAGACACTCTCAAGGGTAAGAGATTTTTTTTTCTTTTTCTGTAGCACCTTACGCTTGAAGATAAAAAAATAGGACATAATTTTTAGGTAATAGTGGAAGGCAAATAAAACATTTGGTGGGAATTAACAACTTTGGAACATCAATAAACTATATACAAAATTCCAGTGCACGGTTCCAAGATAGTTCTGATTAAAAGTATACTGTTTTATTATTAGCAATTGCACATAATCGCAGATCATAACACGCCTCTATCCAAACATATATAAGCTGTATTTTATGTCTATAGCAGCTTTGCAGTAGAAATTTTCATTTGATTTGAGATTTTTAATACAGCACGATAACTTTTGGATTTGTTGCGAAATCGTAATTAAGGATAATGAAGCTCATCAGTTCAGAAGTGCGCAGTGCTAAAAAACTTTCAAGAAAACTTATCCTGCATTGAAAATGCTAATAAAATGAATATTCATAACTATTCAAACCAAAGTATACCAAAAAAAAAACACATTTGATTATCTTCGGCATAATTTGTCAATAAGAACACAATTTTATGTATTTTCCGATTTCCAATAATGAAATTCGAATAAAAATGTGAAATTCTGTCTCAAAAATTCCTTCATTTTTATATGAATACATTCAAAGCAATGTTTTTATTTCTTTATAAGCTACTCAAATGTTCAGAACTTTTATCAGAGTCAAATGAAAAAGGAATTCAAGATAACAAAATTCAATTCTGAAAAAAGAAAAGAGGTTCATTAGATTGGAAATGATTCTACTTTTTTGTCTTAATTGATGAAGCAATATTCAACAACAATTAAAGCCATAAGAGTTTCCAAACCCCAAGTACCAAGTAAGTGAGACATGAAAAGTCATTCTCTAACAAAATTCATCCCAGAGATCTAAATTCACTACAGTTAGTGACGAGGTTTGTTGCTCTAACCGATGCAGCACGCTACAGCAGAGGTTAAGATAAACCGCCCCGGGCCATACAGGGGAAGAAGAATATAAAAGAACTCTCAAAAATTCCAGGGGTGAATTATTCATGGGAGGGAAAACCTCTTTCGTTCCTCGGCCCCGGAAGGCAGGGCCTTTTCAGAAAATGTAATTCATGCACTGAAGTGGCATTGGAATTGAATGATCTGATTTAAACTCTGTTCACCCACTATCGCCATGCGGTTTTAATTGCGTTTCTCCTCGGCGGCGGAGAAACTTCCCGAGGGTGAACAGAATCTCGAGATTCCTAGCGAATGAAGGGATTACGTTCGTCGGGATTGGTGGTTACATTTCATTCCGAGGATCGGCCGGAACAAGGACTTATTGTTTCCGAATGGATTTCACTGAATCGGAAACGAAAAAGAAATGGTTCTTAGTGAGTCGGCTGTCAATGACATTTGGGTGTTAGCTGCGAGTCGCCCTTATTTAAAAACGCCACGAAATGCATTAAGTGTTATTCATTTAACAGTTCAAGATATTCTCTTTTATCTATCTTTCAAATACAATTATGCAAAAAAGATGAAAAAATCGCAATGATTAGAATCATGAACACAGAATCTCAAAAGAAATTATAAATGGAATTCTTAAAAAAGGGGAAAATAACCTTTATTTATCGTAAAGACATAAAATTAATGTTATTTATTTTGTGTTTTGTCAGGTTCAGGTTCAAGATTATGCGCCTTCTACATGTGCGGCAATCTATTACCAAGTTTGCCAGAACTAACTACAACGTCTTTAAGTTTGACACATCTTTTTGCTAAAAAAAATCTTTCTCAATAAATGCATCAGAAATGAAGATAAAATTATAGCATTAAGCTTAAAAATAAATTTACACATGCACGTTACAATTGTCGATTATAAAAAGAATAAAAGCAGTGAATATATAAGGTCAGTGGAAGATTACAAGGGTTGTTAGTTTTTTTCGGTAAGTGAGCAGAGAAACAAAACATGCCCTAAAAAAGAACTTTCGCAGCACCTACAAGTATTCTAAAAAGACCAAGTTACGAAGCTTCAGGTTAACAAAGCAAGGCTTATGATGAGGATGGAGAACGGGAACCTATACGTTTCAGGCCGAGGAATAAACGACTCAAGATGAACTTCGCGCAGACGTCCGAAGAAGAGACAGCGCCTCGGATGCAGCATTTTGATGAAAGATGCATCCAGTACAATACAAGACATACTTACATACAAGAAACCTTAAGTAACCTGAAGTACATTAAAAAGATATACAAGTAGAGCCTAAAATATTTGCATATGTAAAGATATAAAAATATTTTGAAATGCATTTCTTTTTAATTGTGTTTTTACATCATTAAAACTAAATGAATACTTTCCTACTTAAAACCATGCACAGAAATAATTTGGTTCATTTTCATAAGAATCACAGTAATATGTATGCAACATTATTGAAACATATAGGTGGCTCTTTTCACAGCTCTTTTCATGTCAGGTTTGAAAGAAATAGAAAGGAAGCAAATTTATATAAAGGTGCAAATTTATCAAAAATGTAGCCAACTGTTAAAAAAAGTTGCTATTTTTGCCCATAAAAAGAGTCAGATTTAAAACTTTTAATTCTATACGAAAGAAGCTGAAACAAATTATATTTAAATTAGATTAAATTACAATTAAAAATAACATTATTATAAATACAAAAAATGAATAATATAGCAAGTTGGAAGAATTTAATAAAAAATTTATAAAATAATATGAATAAAAAAAGACGAAAAGTCTGCGTAGATTAAGATTTAGTCAAGGTAATATGATAATTCTTATGTGATTTGAGACAACTAATATAAAGAAAAAGAAACTCATAGCAAAATATTTGAAAAAATAATTGGAGTAATTCTTTTATTAACTTTATATTCTACAAGAGTATATATAATTTTCGAATTTTCAAGATAAAATTATATACAGAGATATATAGATACATAAATGTACTTTGGACAAAGCAGCAGAAATAAACCTTTTAATATAAGATATTTAGCTTTTATACAGCAAAACTACAAAACAATATTTGCGAGAAAAAAAAATACATTTCCGAAGAATCAATAAAACTTCAGTCGCTATTTGTTTACTTATCAGAAGAAAAAAAAGTAATGCCTGAAAAAAAAAAAAAGAGGGAGGGAGGATGCCAAACAGCCAAAACGAATCATTTCGTGGCAAAGAGCGACGACATGTCAAAGGCCGAGAAAACATGAAAACATGCCAAAACCATCCTCCGTGAATAAGAATGATTGCACCAGAACTATCTATCATTGCGACCGGTCTGTCATACACGTTAAGGGGAGAAGGGGCCCAGGGTGTTCTGGAAAATTTCAGGAATTGCGAAGAGATCTTTCTTTCCGGGAATATAATACAGAATTCTTTGTTTCATTTTTTCAACAAGGATTTACAGCAAGCCAGTAGGGATCCAACTTCTAGAATGACACACAAGAAAATAAATGGCTCAAACGAGATTCTGTAAGCCATTTTGAAGATTAAAACTTAAACAACTTAAGTTACAGCAAAAAGTAAAGAGAAATATGCCTCAGAACACAAATGGGCACAATCCTCTGTAAATGTAGAGGAACAATATACTTAAACGTTCATTAATAATCATACTGCTTCTCGGCAGTCTTTTAACGGTTTTGTTTCCTTCTTGATAATACAAGTTTTAAAAGTTCAGGAATTTCTGAACTATTTTCCAAGTATCAATGAAGTCAACCATTTATCGCAAAACAAATGCAGAATGTCAGCTAAGATTTCATCCAGTTCAAACAGGCCATTTTAACTCGTGACTGGAGGCATGCACCATTTCCAGTCGCATGAGAGGAGGCGATAGTTCCAGCAAGAGCTGAACACCAAGTGTCATTAAGCGGATGGATTACGAAATGAAATTAGACAAGTAATGCGTCCACGAAAAGGACGCTCTCTCGAAATGTTTCAAATATTCATCTCATTGAACAAACCTACGGAACAAGCATAATCTTAATCGCAAATGAATGTCGCCAGCCGAAATTTTTCTTCCAAAAATTTTGTAATGAGTACCATCTACGAATACATCTTCCACTACTGAAGACACTTGATATATATGAATTTCGATTTCTTGGCATAAAAGCATAGGTTTTTTTTTATTTTATTTGCTAAAGATTCCAAACAATATTTTGTGTAAAAAGAAAGAAGCTATTAAGTGCCCAAGCCAAAGAGTCTTTAAGTTGCTGTCTCCTAATACTTTAATTTGTTGAAAACGCTGCTATGAATCTAGAAACTCCATTGATTTTCCCGTGGCTTATTATACGTCGTCAGATTTTAGAGAGGATTAAAGAAATATTTACATATATGCGGCAAACGCCTACAATGAAATTGTTTTTTATCCGGACTCTTTACAGTAGTAATTAATTAGGTTTGAAATTAAGACCATTTATGGACAGTGTTAAAACTCCACGATACGGAAGTCACATTTCGCTTTTTCTTCCATACACCTGAATAATAAGATGCAGGCGAAGCCACAGATACAAGAAATAATTCAAAATTCTATTGCCGCCTTTGCGCCCAGGCCACTGAAATCCGAATGCAGTGAATTGTTCTCCTCCACCTACTCTCCCGGAAACACTGGACTAGAAATTAGTTCAGTATATTCACGTCCCATTTTAAAGCAACACTAGTTCTATTTTGGAATGGACCTCGTCATTTTGAACCGTGGGCAGATGACGAGAACGACACCTTAGCTGGCATCTCCTCACCAAACTTCCACACCACGACAGCGGGTCTCGAACCTGAAACCTTCCGGTTAGGAGACCTTACCACCAAGCCACCGCGGGCTCACTGAACTATCAGAAGACGAATACAGAACAGTGAAGTAATAAAATGAGTAAGAATTAAAATAATGAAACAAATCCTCACTGTTCCAGCCGAATTTCAAACTGTCAATCAATATTATTGAAAATCAATCCTCATTTGGAAATAAAATACAAACTACTTTTGATGCAAGGCTTTAGCAATTCGATTCAAATGTAAGACAAATCCGAACTCAAACGAAACCAGCAATTTCAAATGAGAAAAAAATTTGAAGTATTTTTATGGTAAATGTATTCTGCTCTTGACACAGGCGTAGCACGCGTTGGACACGGTTTTACCCTGTCAACTGTATAATGATGTCCAGTTAGTATTTTTTTATTCTCTTATAAACTTTAATATAATTTCACCTTAAAAAATCCAATCTGTTAGCAAAACAAAACTCTCCATGTAGCGAGAATTCTTTCTACTCGCCAAACTATAATATATTACCAAATAGGATAACCGAACTCTGTCTTTCGCCAATATTGACTGGTAACTCTCACAACGGAAAACGAACTTTTCAAGATTTCTTCAGTCAGTTTGGGATTCTCTTGAGTGCATACGGTAACCCAATGTATACTTTCTGGTTGTAACTGTTTTCTGTTTTATAGTATTGGTCATTTAAAATTAATTTCAAATATTACTTGACTCATTCCTATATCCACCCATCTTTAGCAATGATTAAAGATCCAAAACATTTTATTTGAATATTCAATTAATACTCATCTAATAGGCAAATAAGAATTTTATGAAATAAGCGGCTATGGTTCTATCCAGAAAAAACGGTAGACAAATAGCAGTTACAGTGCATAACCATAAACAATGACATATTTTCATCCAAATACAGTGGCAACAAATTGCTACCCAACAGCCATAACAAATGATTAAAATGATTCTGAATCCTATGATGTTGAATGAAGAGCAAAAATCAAACCATTTTCTGAGGCACGTTTGAATTGAAACACAACTTACATGACTGAGACCATTAACATGCATAATTCGTAAGGATACTTTTTTTAGATAGAAAAAGAAATAAGCATTAATATGCAGGCTTATCGTCTACTTGCATACATCTATTTCTATTTTTAAACATATCTGTAATATTCCTTAAGCAGAAAACTGAAGATAAATTATTCCGAATATCTTAAATGACATATTTGATTTATATTATACTAGACGCTTTTGGCGAACAGCCGGTTCGCCAGTATTACCGCTCGCTACAATTTTCAATTAAACATTTTAAGTAACTGGTCTCTTAAAGGATTCTCAAACAAAACATTTTTAATCTTCAAATTTTGATAGTCATACCAAACTTATACTGTTTAGATCGTTTCGTTCAATTTACTATATATATTTTGCTAATTTGTTGTCATTTCCAATAAAACTTCAACTTTAATTTAAAATGTAAATGATGAAATTGCAAATAATATTAAGATATTTTTAATAAAACCAAGCGTTTTATTTTATTTTTCATCTTTATTGTTATTTATTAATTATTATTATTATTGAATGTGAGTATTGCAAACAGAACAAGTCTTATTAAGTCTTATGTTAACGACAAAATATTTTTCATAATTTATGTAATATCTCAAACAATAATTCAACAAAAATTTCTGAGATTCAGCATAAAATTCAGTTTTTAGTTTTGCTTTCAAAAGGATTGAAATGAAATCAATAATATTTTGTTCCTGCCTATAAATATATTTCAAAAATTATGAAGTCTAAATTTAATGCAGTAAGGTATCATATTCTGAGAAATATTCTGGACACACCAAATTTTAAATAAATGAATGAATGCTTCTATTTTCCACGATCAACTAAGACTGATTTATGAAGTTTTAAATGTTAAAAATTTAGAAAAATTCAACATTTTCATAATATTAGGCCACTTAATCTTGAGAAACCTGAGCGCTGATTGGCGTATTTTCTTTGAAGAGATCGATGGAAAATCTAAAATTATCCTTTTTTTTTATTGAATAGTGATATTCAAATTTTCATAAATCAGTCAGTTTAAGTGATTGGTAATTAACTCTTAAAAGTCAGTTATTTAGTTGATTGGAAATTAACTCTATGACCACCATAAAATCTGTGCTTTCTCTTATGGTGTATGCATTCTCCTTAATATCCGCTCGAATAAAACATCACATACAAATGTACTACATAGAACAAACACATCAAAAGTAAACATAACATTTCAATAGTTGCCAAAAACAAAAGAGAGAAAAATGCAATTAATAAGCAGACGATATTTAGAAAAGTACAGATATTTAGACTGGAAAGTGAAATTATCTGAAATTAAAAACACGCGCAGACGATATTTACAAAAGTAAAAATATTCAAACGTGAAAAGGAAAATATATGAGTTATTCCATCAATAAATGCCATAAGTTTGTTTACATCTTCATTATTTTATGAGTCATTAAACATCAAAATGGGTCCGGGACTGAATAAACACCCTGAATAGAGAGTGTAAAAGATCATAAAATAATTTTTCTTGAATTTATTTTTTAGAAAAAATAATATTTCATATTTGTTTCATTTCCTACAGACACGTGCCGAAAATTATATTTTTGCAGATTTCATTTCCAAAAAGATTTAATTTATTTTTAATTGCAACTTTAATCAATGTGATGGCAACACTTTGAAAAAAGCTAATTTTTTCTCATGAATCCGAAACGTGCTTCATTTTATTTTTTACGAAAAAAATTATTGAAAAACATAGTTAAAATATTTATTTAAAAATTCATTAAAAATAGAAATTTAATTTTAAGATTAAAACATTAGTATCATTTAAAAGATAAATTTTTGATCTTTAACTTCATGTAAAAATCTTTTTTGAGCGGTAATATTTTCGGAAGTTATAGCAGAAACACGCCAAAATTTCGCTTAATTTTTAAATAAACAAAATTCTAGTTAAAAATTCGAAAAAGAACCCCCAGGTGCACATTCCCGGCCTCCAAGCTATACACATACCAAATTTGGTAGCTGTAGGTTGAATGGTCTGGCCTGTAGAGCGCCAACATATACACACACACACACACACATTGAGCTTTATTATAAGTATAGATAGATATATACAGACAGATGGCCCAACTATTGATACAATACAATTGTGTGCATACAATGACAATATAAATGCAAATGGAATTAAAAAATATTACATAATCATATCACAGAGCTTGAAAAGACTTCAAAATATTTGAAACATTCGTGGGAGGGAAAAATTCATGTCTTGTAAAGTCGTTTCGAAAGTGCAAAAAGATATTTTTATCTTTTCCATACCCCCTCCTCTTTATTTCAGCTGAGTTGTGAGGTATTTACTTATAAAATAAAACATTAAACAAATCAAACATTCACTGATGATATTCAGTAAAATTTTAACCTCCGTTAGTGGCAAAAATTTTCATCCTTGATCACAATGTATCTTAAGGATACAAAATATCTTCTACGATATGCTCATACAGTTTCAATACTTTTCCCTTTATTTCTGCATAAAAATTCAAATTCTAATAATTAAAAAACAAAGGAATGAATTGTCCTAATCTAGCATTAATATCAGCAATACACTGCGACTAATGGAGGTTTAATTCAATGCTTAAAATTAAGACTATTTTCCTAATTATGTCTGCTAACTGAACTGCAGACTTTGACAGACACACACCTTGTCAATAATCGGTGACTCTGATTGGATTAGTTTAGTTATATTAACGCCCAGTTTTTAAAGTAACACTAGGGCTATTTTGGGACGGACCTTGTAATTTTGAACCGTGGTCAGATGACGAGACGACGAAATAGGATGATAGCTGGACATTGGGACCACAAAGCTGCATACGAGTCAACTCTGATTAGAATATTTACTTTAAGAACCTTACCAAAAAAATTGATAATTTTTGCCGATGACAAAAGAAATTTAGAACTTTGGGGAAGATGAGGAAAAATTACGAAATTCGAGAGAAAATGGATGAACATATTCAGCCAATTTCATGAATGGGATATTTGTAGAATACGCCATATGGGATTTTTTTCCCCCTTCTATTCATCAAAAATAAATATTACAAAAATGAAATCCTTGGAATGTCACCATCGGCATTCAGTAGGTTAAATATCTCAAAAAAGCCGCACATATATCAAGTTAAAAGACCTATACATATGTCTATAAGGATCCCCTTCCCTTATCAGTACCTAAAATGATTTAGAGTAGAGCGAAACACCCGTAATTCACAAAAAAGAGAAACAAACGAGAGGAAACTCTCCTCGAAACAAAACATCGGCATTTATTACGAAAAAGGAAGGGAAATATTTACTATGTTGAGGGCGGTCACGCGACCCACTTACTTCACCGACAAAAACGCAGGAGTCTCAAAAGTAGAATGTGCCTCAGGCCATAAATTTTTGAATTTAGTAGTAAAGTGTTCCCCCTGGACCCCCTCCCTCGTCGCAGAAAACACTGGAGGTCATTACTATATCGTATCTTTTCCTCCCCCTTCTTATATATACATCCCCTGTGTGTGTGGTCGAGTGCGGAAAGGTCCAAATAATATATCGGAAACGCATAAGATAGTCAGCCCACAGAGCATTCCGGGGCGCTCCGTCGCCAAAAAACAATGTCTGATGTCCCATTATTTTGCGATTTATCGATGAGCAGATTCGGATCTGAAGTTTCATACATGCCCCCCTCTTGAGCGGATAAGGAGCCATAAAAAGAAACGAGAGCGGCGATTTATGCAATGCTCTCGTCATCTCGGTTAGCGGCGAGATGAGGAAAAACTGCGGGAGTAATGGCGGCCTCGCCGTGTCCCAGCAGTAAAAAGTAATGAAAGCCTGTAAACAAGCACAAGGTAGAATCTCTTTCTTCCAAACACCCCAAAAAATAAAATACAATAAAACAGCAGCATTCAACTGCATTAAAACAACAATTTGAACAATTTGAACTATTTTTAAAAGTTGAAACACAAATTCCGAAGGCAATATTCTGCCGCTACCAAAGTCCAGGAGCTAGATTGTATATAAATATTAAATAGCGGCAAGAATAAATCCAGAAAAAATTTCCGAAAAATTTTAATAGCAATTTTAAGATTTTGTTGGTAAATAAGAAATTAAATTATAATTAATTAAAATATATCACATTTAAAATAACTATTTGATAAATTTTAAAGAAATTTAAATGAATTTTAAAATATTTTGGAGCACCGCAACGTCGTGATGTTTCTGAGTTAAGAGGTGTGACAAAATGGTCACGAGCATCTCCACATCATAATTTGGAATAGTGAATTACAATTTGTAAGTATAAGGAAAGATTTAAAATGAATTGAAACTAGTTTAGACGAGCGCATAAAGCTCTAACGTCATGAAATTTTGTAGAATTGTTAGATTAAAACTTTTTTGATATAATTATTAATATAAAATAATATTTTGATTATTTATGGATGGAACGAGAACTTGAATGGAATGACGTTGCACGTGCCCTTTACTGAAGGGGACTGATTTAACTATTTTGATTAGTCATTTTCGAAAAAAATGCAGAAATTTCACGCGTGTATCTCATCGTAGCTATCTAAGGTCGAAACAGGAATCATTCTGAGAGACTTTAATCCGCCAGATTGGTAACAGAATTAGTGAATTCTCAGCCTTTTTACGGACGGGAAATTCATGTAGAAGTTGTTTTCTTCCTAGAGATTCTTTTCCTAGAGATGCGTCCTAGTTCTTTTCCTAGAGATGCGTACAGCCGGCATCTGAAGTAACTCGTTCGTTACGAATCTGGGGTAATTTTTCGAAAAACTTAATTGGTATTCTTTTGATAAATTCCGAAGCAGGTTCAATTTGGAGTATCCCTTATGAAGTATCTGGTATTAACCATCTTCATTAGATGACAAAACCGAGCATTTATCTATAACATGGTGGCATATATTTTCTTTGCATTACCTAGCAGTGGTGACTGGTGAATTCTATCAAATTTTTACTCACAATGTTTCTCAAATTTCTCCCGAAAATGGACAGTTGTGGCGACTCGCTTAGGTATCCTGATCTTTCATATAAAATAAAAATTGACGAAATCGACATAGAAATTGTGCTGGAGCCGGTTATTTGATTTTCAAAATTATTTTAAATGCATAAACGATGGACGACCTAATATACGCATAAAGCCGAACAATAAGAAGAGTTGATAAACATATCAGAGAGAAATTCGCAGCAATCTATTTAAAAGAGAATGCAATTCTCTCTTTTCATCTGTTTATTCTACTTCATGTACTCTTTCAGTCTCATCCACTTTCTAAACCTCTACCGATCGGAGCGTTCCTTAATCCTGCAGTCAGAAAGATAAAAGCCCGATTTCGAAAGAGAGAAGCAGAATCTCGCCATCATTACATTAAACGCATTCCCTCGCCAAGAACAGAGGGGAAAAATTCCTCTTCCGCCAAAACCCAGAACCATAACCTCTGAATCAGATTTCCGGGAACGCTTTACGATTCGACCGAAAAGCAGGGCCATACAAAATTCTTGCGCGGATCAACTTCCTTATCAACAAAATCCATTGTTCCCCGTCCCTACAAAACTGGATTCTAAATTTCGATTCGAATAACGCCAGGGCGCAAAGAGCGGGGGAGGGTCGAAAACAAAAGTGGGGTTTCCGCGCAGTTTCCCACTTCCTCATTTACGGAGGACTTTTCGTAAAATTACGGTACACGGGAAATGCTGCCTTGGCTGGCATTGAATCGTACATCCGGCTGCAGCCCCATCTCACGCCCCTGCTCACAAAGCGATAGAAATAAGTTTAAACATTTCAGTTACGGGAGTTTTTCGGAATCCGCGGAGTTAATTTGGAGGTGTTCGGATTCTGAGATATTGCGGGAAAGAGCATCTTATTTATTTTGTTTTTTCGATGCAGCGATATCACAGTAGCTTCTCTTTTGGATTCAGAATATTTTTCTCTTAAGGAAGAGAAATTCGATTCTTCTCTTTTACGCAAATAGCCAGAAACAGATAACGAATATTCAGAAAATAAAAGTTTTGTTCTTGTGATAATGCATTCTTTAATATTTTCCAATAAACCTTTTTTATACAAAGAATAAAAAAGAAGCTGTGATAAGGAAACCTTCAAATGAATCGGTTTTATCGTTTATCCTTTATTTTATGAAGTAATATACCTATTTCGAAGAATATTTAAATGTATGAAAATGTCGAAAATTTGCAAATAAATAATCGGGAGCACAGAAAACACAAACTAAACGGAGTCGATTCTTTTCTATGGGATACAATCAAATGCGCTGCGTTTTGGTTTAGTTTGGTTACATTAACATCCCATTTTAAAGCGACACTAGGGCTATTTTGTGATGAATCTTGTAATTCTGAACCGCGGTCAGATGACGAGGAAGACACATAAGCTGACACCACCCTCTCCAAACTTCCACATCACACGAGTGAGGGGAAGTATGGCCCCAATGGATATAACATGCACCAGACCGACTATTCTTCGGTGGAATCGGGTCTGGAACCCGAAACCCTCCGGTTCCGAAGTCGACACCTTACCATCGGGCCACCGCGGCCTCTCCAAATGCACTGCGCTACTCTAACTTTGAATACCTTGCAAAAGGAAAAAGAAAGTGGTGTTAGCGAATAGAGTAAAACAACGCTGTCATGTGACTATACGAATTGGAGAAGGAATTTTAGTACAATCAAATCAGAAAATTTTAGTACTACAAAAACCTCTCAGATCAGCTAGATTTAGCTTTAAATTAAATAATAAAATACACTATCAGATATCTATTACCTTGAAAAAATATCAAACCGAATAAAATATAATTATTTACAAACATCAATTTTTTAGCATACAAATGCTATCTTAAAAAAAAAAAAAAAAACCCTATTATGGGTGGGTTTTTTTTAACAGAAAATCCGTTTTAGAACATTTTGTTTTTAATGGATTTCAATTCACTTCATGACCAACTATTCAAATGCAAAAATTTAATTAATAATTGTAAGAATGAATCCTGTGAATAAATTATTGCAAATCGCATTTATACATTTATTTATGCACCTAATAGTCGCACCAACACTGTAGCCATTTTGGGCACTTCAATGCCATTTCTATGAAAACACCATTCAAAGCATTTTTTCCCAACCAAACTTCATTCTACATTTCAAACCCTTACGTTAAGACACAAGCAACACTTGGTCTAAATCTAAAACAAACAGACTTCGTGCAGGACCTCACGTTTCGATAACTCCACATTCAGCAGGATTAGATTTATAACTATTTTACTAGAACTATAAAATGTGGTGACAAACTGTAATAGAATTAAAGCATTCGAAATGCAATTGTTTTAAAGTTTATTTTCAATCATTTTTTCCTTTGAAAGATTAAGAAACTATTTACGGAGCACATGAAGAATGGATGCCCTCCATCAGAGATGGATGCATAAATGATCATGGAGCAAGTCACTTCAACGGACATAGTAGTTAAAACTATAAAAACGTACGAACTGTTCTTTATTGGGATATAAAACCGAGGTTCTTTCCTAACTCAGAGTACTAACAATGCTTGCCGATGAACTTCAAAATAAAGGCATCAGCCATTTGAAGTCAGTTCTTAAAATAGAATCACGAGCGTCCCTGAAGGTTAAAAAGTTCGTTCCGGCATTACTTTGATCTTTATTCACCATTGCCGTACGGTTGTCGGCAGATCAATCAAGCAAAGCGGAAAAAAATATTTATTTCTTTTCATTTATCTGAAACAAAGCTTTAAAAAATTAATTTTTACCACTTTCAGTTTTTAAAAGCCTTTTTGTCCTATTCCACTTCCAATATGAAAAGTTTATTTGGATCACCTGATTTACGAAAGAGGACCTCCAAGCAGTTTTATTCCTAATGGGTCATTTTGAAGTTAAGCATACACTGACTACTCCGACCCGCCCGAAGGCACACGGAAAAACTAGAATGACCGGACCGCCGAGACAACAATACGGGCGGGAACAGTGGTTGGGTCCTAAGGACCATTCACCGGCCACGGTACAACCCCTCCCTAAGGAAATACGCCCCGCCATCGATGAGAGGTAGTCACCCCCACTCTTTTGTATAACCTCAAGGGTGACGAGACTCAACCACCATGCCGGATGCTGCTCTTCCTCAATTACGAGACCCCCCCCCCCCCGAGAGACTAACTGTGAAGATTTAAAAAAAAACATACGCATACGCATACGTATGCATACGCAAAGATTTTAAAAAAAAAACTTCGCGGATAATTGCAATCTACGCAAAGAACACTGGTCTCCATCTCAAACCGTTATGCATACATAAGCTGAAAGGGGGGGGGGATCAATAGAAATTTTTTTTAAAGCATATAACACTGAAGTTCACACTTCCCAACTACCGCAATAACAGTCTCCGCAAGTCTCCAGTATCACACACATACAAAAAAAAAAAAAAAAAATGATGAAGCTACCTTCCCAGCATCCCACGCGTCAAATGGGAAACATTCCTGGGATACTCTAACATTCCTGTTGAGTTCTGTATTACGAAGTCGATTAAATCGACCCCGTCATCTGTTGCTTTCCAATATTCTGCCGATGCCCCTCTGGGAAAAATCGTCTGGCACAATCCGCGGAACATACCATTATCAGATCTCCGTTTGCAATTAAGTGTGTGTAAAGAGAGCTCGGGGGATAGGGGGTGCGAGAGGTTGAAAAGAGAACAATGTTTTATTTCCGCAGTGGGAAATGGATGGGGTTTGAAAACGGAAAAAGAATTCAGGTACAATACAAAATTTGATCGAGATATCGGAGGGTTTTCGTGAGAGAGGAATTTTTAAAAATATATTTTTAAAAAATAATAAAATAAATAAAATCATACTATGGCAACAGCTAAATTATTTAAAAAAAAAACATACTGAGGCTATTCTCAGAACAAGATTCAGTTAGATTAATGTCCCGTTTTAAAGCAACACTAGGGCTATTTTGGGACGGACCTCGTCATTTTGAACCGCGGTCAGATGACGAGGACGACACTGGGCCGTCCCAATTTCATCATATTTCGGCGTATACGAGGCCTGGCGTGGCAGATTCGATTGGTCGATTCAGGTGTTTAACCGCGGTTATAAATGATAAGGTCCGATCTCAAACTACATTGAGTAACTTCAAAACAGAGTGCCTATATAGACGATTGTAAACAAGACTCACCCTATTTTAACTGTCTTGTTCGATAATATTATTCAAAATTTTCTCCATGAAGCATTATTTATCATATTATATAACCCAAAAAAAATTTTAATTGAAAACTCAAACAAATAACGCGCGCGCGTGTATGTGTGTGTGTAAGAGAAAGGTGGAGTTGAAAGAGGGAGCACGTATGTTCTGATTTAGATATTATTTTGCTCCATTATCTCTAATTAATTTTATCTCAGTTCTTATTTTGTATAATAAGCGAACAAGTCATGAACAATTAAAATTTTATTCTCGTTAATAAATATTTGCTTACGGCAATCTTATTGATATATTATTTTATTGAAACAAGAAAAAATAATTTCTTACTGGTCAAAAAATATGAAACTATTCGAGTTTATATTTTTATCTTTTAACCCACCATACCAAACGTATTCTATGTTATCGTTGGGCAAAAAAAAAAAAAAAAAAAAAAAAATTCACAAAAGTTATTGCCTAATAAAACGAATTATTTGAACTATAAGTATTGATATATATGCACAGTACTTATTAAAGCATTTTACATTGAAAACTTTATATCTGCTCATATATAATGTATCACATGTTTAATCTTCCTTAAAATAAAAGAAGATTATATATATATTTTTTTATTATTATTATTATTTTGTTCCTAAGGCAACAAAGGGGGAAAAAACACAAATTAAAGAATCGTCTTTCTTTCTTTTTTTTTCTTGTGAATTCTCTCTTATGACATGTAGTAAAAAATATCTTTCAAAAATCCCAATAGATTTGACAGTGTACCAAATAGGCAGACATTCACAAAATAATTGCAAGCGACTTGCATCACGTACAGCCGCCCCATACCGAACTACAATTCTGATTACCTAAGAGGATCTGGGGAGGCGCGGTAATTGGGAAGGAAAGGGAGCCGGAACGAACAGTGCAATTCGAGTGGAAAAACAGCAAGGCAGGAGCGCGCAGGCAAGAAAAAGATACAGGCAAAGCTTCCGAGAGACTGATTACAGCGTCCCTGAGGTGCTTCTGCGTGTCGATGGTATCAAGAGGGGAGGACATGATCCAGATCCAATAAAAGGATCTGGGGGAATGGGACAAGATTTTGTGGAATCTGCGATACCTTCCGGAGAGGACTAGGACACGTGAACGAATAGTCATTTACACTATCAATTCTCTGGGATTAGACTGGAAATATCTGGCCCAGCTGATGCTCCGGCCAGAAATGATTGAATGTCCAGGAGAGAGATATGAACCAAATGGACATCTGGTGTTATCGGCTACCGAAATAGATGAGGATATTAAGAGATGCACGTTCAAAGAAAATAGAAGAAAAATTAATATTCTTTTCTAAAAGAAATAAATCTAGTGGCACAATATCTGGTATAATGGAGTTCTGATACTGCATCTACCAATCAAATGAACGAAGATAAAAAAATCACAACAAACGTTAGAGAACAGAAGAAATACTGAAGAGTTATTCCAGAACAATAAAGAATACGAATTCAGTAATCTACACAACCGAGGTTTTTATAAAATGCCAAAAAAATTCGAGACGAAGAATTTCCAGTCAAGTTATTTAAATGGCAGCAATTATCATAGGATCGTAGCATTGTTCGGAATCAAGAACAATGGTTCGGATTTAAATCACAACAATTTGATCAAGTTTTGGCTGAAAAATTTTACTGTACACAGTTCAACCTTGAAAACTCGTATCAAAAGTTTTAAAAATAAGATACTTTTCGAAAATAAATTAAATCGGAAAATTATATATCACATCCGTTATTAGATGAGTACAACTTTCATGAAAAAAACCCATCAAAAATGTCGAAATCATCTTATTTCCAGATAGTACTGAATTATATTTAGTAAAACCCAAACTTTGTCACTTTCTCAACACGCAAAAGAAAGTTTTAATTATTTTTTTAGATTAAAAATCATAACAAGCAGAAACGGATCGAGAAAACGATGAACTAAAATCTAGAATCAATCGAATTAAATTAAATTATAAAACATTTAAATCCAACAGAGACTGGACAAGTTAAGAATATTATACACTGCAAAAAGAAAAGCAGATATCGTTCGTGGGCAGTATTTAAGCACCGTGCCTGAATTAAGCACGGCAGCTTGACAAGAGAAAACAAACTGCCCGTGTAAAAAGATGGAAAGTATGTGAAATAAGGACTACATCACGTTTCATAATAAACGTCGAACAAAAGAAAAAAAGGAAGGCAATAATGCACACAGCATTCAGGTAAAAACGGCTGAAGTACCTGGAAAAACAATCGAACAGGCGGGGAGGTAGTAATGTCGAGAGAATGCCGGAATAATCGGACGTCAGTGTGGTCTTATTTACCGAATAAGAATGTGTAAACAAGCGTGGGCGAGATGATGGCATGCGTTCCGTAGTCTTTTGACCCTCAATGAGCGAGGTCAACGAACTCGACTTTCATTTTTATGAGTGGACCCAAAAACATGACGGGTAAAAATGCTGGTGACTAGAAAAATATTCGCCTTCCATTCAGTGATCTTGTTTCGCATTATCTCCTTCCCTTTGCCAATACTCGATATCGTGTAAAAAAATGATTACCGCACAGAGATCGAAGTAAACATTCTTTATGACGGCCTGCAATGGAATGTAAAAAGATAGAAGCTTAGAAAAATATCTTAAATCTTCACTGACGACCTTACTTGGAATACAAAAATAATTGCGAAATTCATTTCCGAACAAAATTTTGTCGGAATCGTAATGAAAAACAAATAAGTGTGATTGCATTATTTAACACAACAACAACAAAAATAATCGTACAAAGTAGTTGAACATTCCCCCCCCCCCCTTCTATGAATAGTCTATTTAAGCTTATAAATTTTGAAGAGTAGGAAAGTAAAGCTTAGTTATACTAACGTCTCGTGTTAAAGCAACACTAGGGTTATTCGGGAACGGACCTTGTAATTTTGAACAGAAATCAGATGATGAGGGCAACACCTGAGCTGGCACCCCCTCTCCAAACTTCTGCGCATACCAGCGGGAAAACGTTTGGCTCGGCGGATTTAACGTGCACCAGACCCGCTTACACGACGGTTCTTCGGTGGAATCGGGTCTTGAACCTGAAACCCTCCAGTTCCGAATACAGAAAATAAACAATATATATTATTGGATGGAAAATAGACATGAATAACGTAGTTTAATTGATAGGTTTACATTATATACACTTCTGTATAATATGTCTGTCTTCTTTTATTTCAGTTAATACGTAGTCCATACTAGAGGACGAATGTCATCTGATTTCTTTACACTTTTACAGAAGGGGTTTCAGTGATGATTATAATTGAACCTCAACCCTTACATTTTAATTATTTTACATTATATTTTAACTTGACGATCCTAACCTCAAAGGAGTAGAGTGCAGGAATTTTTCTGTAGCAGAAGCATTTAAAAATATATTTAAAAAACTTCCAAGATTGAAGTTAATACTTTATGAGCTCTTCATCTCAAACATTTAAAAGTTATTAATAACTACTTAATTAACTATATTTTCCTTCATTTTTGACTAATTTTATTTTCCCTCACTACTAGAGTAGCGGATTTTTTTTTCAACCAAAAAGAGTTAACCATCACACAAAGAATGCATACTTAACTGAATTCACTGGTGTAGAACAAAATGACATGCACAAAAAAATTCGACGAATAATTTTTGGGCATGAATTTTATTTTTCAGGACAGAAACAAGGTTTGTGGTACGCAAAGTGCTACCAATAACCAATATGCCGTTGAAATGAATGAAAGCTTTTTAAGTCTCCATCCTTGTTCCCTTGAATTTTGTAGTGAAAATGCATTTACAAGAAGGTATAGAACCTCGATAAAATGTAATGATAATTTTAAAAAAATCAACACAAAATTTTGTGAAAACTTTCAATGAATAGCAGATTATTCCAAATGCATTGTTACGTTGAATGTAGAGAAAATAAATAAACATATCAAGAAATTAAATGGCTGAAATTATTTTTAAGTTATGGATGAATATGATTTTTTAAAAATTTTTATTATTTAAGCGCATCATTCAACAGCATGTTATCATCTCATTGATTTTTACTTTTTTCCAAATGACACTTGACGATTTCTTTTGGACAGCAATGGGGTCATTATTTTTAGCATCCTTAATCACGAATTTTGCAAAACAATTTTGTAAAATGAAAGCATCAGTTAAAGGATTGGCAATTACTATAATTACAGATTGCTTTTAATTAATTAAGAAGGATAAAAGTTATTTAATTCATATCGGCATAATCTGAACCACTTTCGTCCTCCGTTATCGATTAAAACGGGAATAAACTAGATCTTGATACCGATTTCCGTTCTGTCTGTTTTCTAGAATATTTAGCGTATTTACAATGAACTGTACTGATATCAACAAGTTAATCAAAACTTGTTGTTTCTTCTATCTTATTTTTATTCAAACTGAATTTTATTTTTATTTATTTATTTTTTACTTGAGAAGGGGAATTAATTATTGGATCAAAAACATTAATCAAATAAGAATTTTCGCAAGAATACTTTTGAAAAATTGCAATTGCCGTGGAATGAAGATCGTTATGATCCGTGCAGTGGAAGCAAGAGGACGTATGTTTACGGGAACATTTCTTTAATGATCACATTTCACACAAAACACGAAAGACAAGACAGGGCATTAACGCGCGCACGTCTTAGCAGAACAGCATCTCATCTCATTATAATAACAATCGCAGTGCACTGTTAGATGCGTACCTACTCGGGCATCGCCATCTGTTTTCCTAAAGAGGAGATAGAGTAATGCAACTGCTACACGGTTTAATTTTTCAAATGACAAAGAATTGGGGGAGGGTCTAATTATGTCACCAACTTATTTCGCTCTAAACTATACCGAAAAGTTGCTATGCTAAAACACGTAATGTGACTGAATCAGCTGAAAAGAATTGCATAAAGTGAATGGCTTAGTTGGTCAAAGCATCTGTCTGATAAACGGGGTGATCATGAATCACGAATTTCGTCGGAACCTTTCAAGGCATTTCAACTATTTTTTTAATTAATATACAGTTAAATGTATACACCCAATTGGAATGATCTATTCAGACAACTTAAAACATTCTAAAGACTACTCCTTTCAACGCAATTTAATTTTAGGCTCTCTTCTCCTCCTATTATAAACATCCAAACATTTTTAAGCTAATCCTAACGAACGGCAATCAGTCTTTCCTTCAGTACTGTGAAACTATTCGAAGTTGGTCACTATTCGGTCAGTTTATATTCAGTATGGTTTGGGGTTGTCAAGCGCACACCATTTTTGCGTTCACAAATGTTTAATAAAAAAAATTAAATATAAGTACATAATAAATGACCATCATAATGGAAAAACAATGAGGGGCATAAAATTCATCGCGAGTCGCTCAATTCATTGCGGATAGATTTTAGCTACAACCTGGAATAGTCTGTAAATTAAGAAAATTTTTGCATTTAAATAAAATGACACGAAATAACTTCACATAGTACAGTTTTCAAGGAATCGATTTTTTTTCGTATTTTATTTTCTAAATATCAGATAACAGCCGTTTTTCTCCAAATGTCTTCTCTTTATTTTTTTTATAAAGGGACAGCTAGTAAACTAACGATGGAGGAAAAAGAGCCAAATTCGAATGTAAAATCTATTGATTATCAAACGTGACTGTTACGTCACGTGAATCGACTTCGAAAGGCAGATCTACGCTTCGGTGCGTCTTCCATTTCGAATACTGTACTTGAGCTTGCACCTACGACATGCTATATATGCGTCAACAATCAAATGCCATTTCCAGCAAATCAACAGGCTTCCAAGAGTCCATTTGTATTCGTACCTAAAATGTGCCGTAGATGCGCCGGAGCACAACGCACGGCAATCGGCTTCCTTAAGAGCGCCAATAATTCACATAAATGAGAGTAAACAGAACCTGAGACAGCATCTCCCTGCCTCCCTCGATTTAAAGCAGAAACATAATTGTCATGAACTTCTGACAAAGCCGACGCTAGATTATCGCCCGGAAATGGGATACAGTAGGGGATGTAAACAGCGCCCCCTCCCTCCCATCGGCGATGAAGGAACATTCTCGTTGACATAACTTGTGTGCCCCAGCTCCTGATATATTCGAGAGATAACGAAATCATGCGAATGCTAGGCTTCACTTTCTATATTTGCAAGCACAACTGAGGACCATTCATTTCAGCTAATAATATATGATGGTTAGTCTCTTTTTTCCCCATTCTTTCTAGGAAAAAACGTTTTAGGTTTAAAATCCACATCTGTTACCATCTTTTAAATCAATACAGAATAGGATTTATAAGTCAGTATTTTGAAGGAAAAAAAATTTATAACAACTATGACAGTACAAAAAAACTACAAGGAGTCTGTTCTATTAAAGAAAAAAAAACTACAGAACAAACTCATTTTAACCTAAAACCCATACTGACAGAATCCTCATAAATTATTCGAAATACACTGGTGGGGGAAAAAAAAATCCCATCAACAAGAAGGACTTGTGCTAGATAAATAAAATTTGGTAGGCATGTTTATACATCGGAAAGATGACATCGATTCAAAATTCGCGCTTCCCGCATAAGTGTGGCGCTAGTAGCGCACTCAGAATTTACATATCAGGTTTGCTTTAAATGCGTGCTATAAAGCTCGTGAGCGTAATTTATCTTTGAAATCTGACATATTGAGTTGATGTTAGCCAAGAATGCCTTTAAGGAGACGAAGAAGCCATTATCAACAGCTCTCCGAGTTTGAACGAAGTCGTGTAATAGGGTTACGAGAAAGGTTCTTCCCGCGATATTGCAGAAAGACTTGGCCGGAATGTATCCATTGTGACTGACTGTTGAGAGCAGTGGTCAAGGGATGGTACTGCCTCAAGAAGACCAGGTTCTGGGCAGCCATGTGGTACTACTGAGAGGAAAGACCGTCATATTCGGCGAAAGGCTGTGGCGCATCGTACTGCGTCCGCGGCAGAAGTTCGAGCTGCAGTTGGTACCACAGTAATACAATGAACTGTTAGAATTCGGTTACTTCAAGGACAGCTCCGAGCCAGGCGCCCTGTAGCGTGCATTCCACTCACTCCACGCCATTGTCCTTTTCGACACCAGTGGTGTCAAGCCAGAGTTCATTAGAGGACTGAGTGGAGATCTGCTGTGTTTTGTGATGAAAGCTGGTTCTGCCTTGGCGTCAGTGATGGCCTTTTTTTTGTCAGGAGGAGGCCAGGGGAACACTGCAACCAAACTGTCTGCAGCCTAGACACACTGGATCTACACCTTGAGTCATGGTCTGGGGTGCAATTTCCTATGTCAGCAGGAGAACTCTCGTGGTTATCCAAAAACACACTGACGGCAAATTTGTACGTCAGTCTGGAATTCAACCTGTTGAGCTGCCATTCATGAACAGCATTCAGGAGGGAGTTTTCCAACAGGATAGCGCTCACCCTCATACCGCTGTTGTAATGCAACGTGCTCTACAGAGGGTATACATGTTACCTTGGCCTGCAAGATCACCAGATCTGTCTCCAATTGAGAACTGTGGGATATCATAGGACGACAACTCTAGCATCATCCACAGCCAGCACCAGTCCCAGTATTGACAAAACAAGTACAACAAACATTGAATTCCGTACCACAAAGTGACATTCGGCACCTGTATGACACAATGCATGAACTTTTGCAGGCTTGCATTCAAAATTCTGGAGGATACACCGGTTATTAATGTAACAACATTTCACATTTGAAATGCATTTTCTTGAGCTTAAATTAACCTGTGATCTTGAAAATTTAATCAATTAAACATGTTAACTAGACAAATACATTGTCCAAATTTCATTACAATATTTTTTTCTTGGTGTTAGGACTTTTTTTTCCCGTCAGTTTAGTTTATAACTCCTCAGTCGCAAGATGGTGACTGTAAAGTAACGCATATCATAAGAGTCTATTCAGATAAGTTAGATAACTTCAATACACTCCTTTTATTTACAACATTGCTATTTTTTTTTATAACCTGTTCACCATTTCGATCTTTCCCCGCTCGAAGCCTACCCACTATCTCTTGTTTGGAGGACACCAATTACATTTTTTTTTTTTTTTTTTTTTTTTTTTTTTTTTTTTTTGGAATTTTTTCATTTGGAGTCTCTTACTACTGCGCACGAAACATTTTCATTCGTTGAAAAATATCCGCAAAATAAACAGGACAGTTTTAAAGTAGTATTAATTTATGACCAGGCAAGGACGAGTTGCAAGGACTAAATCAACGTAATGACGTAAGTACGAATAAGCAGAGATATATAATCTCCCTAATTTAATAAATTGCCTTTTTTATATTTTTGTCAATTTTTTTAAAAATTTACACAAATAAATCAATTTGACTAATTTATTTAAACTAAAAACAATCAGTTTTTTCAATTTTAACTGAAAAGAGATAAAAAAAAAATAGCAGCGCTGCTAGTTTATTAAAGAATGATGCAAAGAGAATCAAAATTAAATAAAAAAAATGCAACAGAAATCGGCACCGACATTTTCCAAAATGGCATGAAAAAGCATAAAAAATTCTACCATTTAAAATTAAAAGGTAATTCCAATTAATTTAATTACATTAGCTTTGAACCGCAAACAAACAGTTAACTATAATCATTTGCAGAAATGTTAAAAATAAGCAAAAAACAATACAAACCAAACGGTCATCAAACAAAATACAAAAATTTAAATTATTTCAGAAAAAAAAATCTCAATTTAAAAAGTTTTATATTCACAAGTACAGATTAAAAACTGGCGTTTTAAAAAGAATACATAATTATGCCACCAAATGCGAAATGAAATCAAGGTAGAGTTACTTTATTGCAATAATTTATTTGAGGAAGAAAAAAATAAATCATTACTAAATATCCTTTTCCAACTCGAATAAAAAAGATCATAAAATTTAATGTTCAGCTTTATAGGATTAAATGTCCAATTCGAGCACACAGCGGAAAAAAAAATGGAATATAAAAAAAGGTGGGCAAAATGAACAATTTAAAAGATAAATTAATAATCATTTCCACTATGTAAAATTCTGAATGATTTAAAAGAAACTAAATTGGCTGTTTTTAATTAAGTTCTCTCTTTTCTTGCACTTGCAAATGGGAGGGTGAAAAAAAGTCATTTTTTCAGGAAAGAGGAGAAAAAGAAAATCGAAGGACCTTCGTCTAAAATGGCTTTCTAACCCTCCCCCCACCCATATTGATTTTTCAGTTGTTACCGAGAGATTGAAAAGAAGGCAGATTAAGCTATAAGTTGAATGGGGGAAAAAATGATACATTAATGGAACTTTTGACACAGTAAAACACCAGTGACATCCAAGATACGGGGACAAGAAAAAAAGTCCATTAAAAACATTAACTTCATCTTAACAGCTTAAGCAAAATGACTTTTGAAACAGAAACAAATTTTGACAGCAAATATTCACCGTTTTTTTTTTTTTTTTTTTCTTTCTTTTTTTCTTTCTGAGGTTAGATACAGAACTGTGAATAAAAATTTCTCGATATTTAAAAACTGACAGAAATGACTTCAGCCTATACTGCATAGATAAAAAAATAGGGGGGGGGGACACTTTTTAAAAAAATATTATATGCAATTTGAAATAAAAAATAATAGTACAGCAAAGCTTTAATTTCAATTTCTTGTAATGAATTGATTATAGTTAAAACGTATGATTCACTTTCTAACTGTGACATACCATATACGATCCAAATCTCATTGTTACATAAATATGTTTATAATTAAAACATCCACGAATGAGACTTTAAATCCAAATGCTTGAACTGTTGACAATACCTAAGAACACCCTAAAAGTAGAGTCAGGAAAATAATTCCAACGGTAATATAGAAACCTCATATTTTGCGATAGATAGCGACCGCATGAAAGAAATCGCACAAAACAAATATCCATAAACTTCTTAAATAACTATAATAAATAGGTTTTTACAATTTATTATGGAAAATTATTTTTAAGCGATAAAGGAGGAACTGCCTTTAAAAAAAAAAAAAAAACTGACTTTGAAGATAGGAAAAGTCTAATTATCCGGTTAAAAGGTTGACAGTTATTCGATCTATATATCTTCAAATACGTGAACGCCATAATTAAAAAAAAATTAAGGCAGCTAAAACTTGTATCTGCATCAAATTTTCGGCCCATAAGATGAACAGGAAATATCTGAAATGCTCGCACATTTTTTTTTCAGAGGCACCCCCCCCCCCTCCTCCTTATTATGTCACAGCATGCAAATACTTGAAAGAAGAATGCTCTTGCTGGTTTATTCTTGTATCTTCAATGTAAAAATATGAAATAGCGTTTGTCACATCTTATTTCAACAATAGCTTATTCTTAATATTTTATACAGACGTCTAAAGTTGTCCTTTCTACGGTACGTAAGGCAAAAAACTTAATTACGAAATACTCATATAACTTCTCAGTATTTTAGAATTCAATGTAATGCGTTAGTTTGTCAATTAAAGAACTAATTGATTCGTCAAACAACTAAACATTTCGAATGGGCTCAAATCAGAAGGACGATGCTCCCAGCCAAAGAAGAAAATTCCCAAAATGCTCAACATTCATTAAATGTCAACATTTCTCTCTCCTGCCTATCTCATGGTGGCAACTGCGGCATTGAGACAGCCGAAATTTTTGTTCGGCCGGAATGTTCACTGTTTCCTTCACCCCTTTCATTTCTAGGGTTCTTCAAGAACCTGGGCATAAAAACTGTGTTTCCCAATATAAAGCATCCGGGCGACACGGAGCAACATTTACGAGCCCTGCGATACCGCCGTCCCCTTTATCAGCGGCCGCTCTCCTCGTATTCCCGCTTCTTTTATAACACCGAAATGAAAGCTTCTGAAGATAAGGGAGGGGGGGGGGAGAGAATAAGATCTCCAGATTGCTCTCTCCACGGAAAAGTGGTGATCCATTGACGAAGGAAGCAGCAGAAATTCCGACAGACACCCCTCCTAAAAGGATCCCAAACCTGCAGACGTTTGCTTTTCTAGCATTGAGTTTCCTGGCTGCCTTCTCCCGGTGTTTCAGCGGATGCAGCTTCCTGGGATTATCTTTTTTTTATTTTTCAAGCACTTGACCGACTTTTTTTCAAACCAAGATGAGAGTCAGAATCCTATTGCTTTGATTCCTCAAACTGATTTCACGATTATTGTAAGGCGAGCAGCCAGTATTAATGCTTGCTAAAATGTTCAATCAATGTATTATATAACTTGTTCTCAAAATAGGTTTTTCAGCAAAATATTTTTAAGCTTCACATTTTGATAATCATTCATTTTAATTATACTTTCACGCAGTTCTATTCATTGGATTATGCCCCTCTCTCTCATTTTCTATTAGCATCCGTAAAATTGAATTTGTGTAAATTTTTGTGTTGTAATATTTTCGGAAGTTATAGAGCAAAACGCTGCAATTTCGCTTCATTTTCAATTAATTAAAATTCTAATTAAAAATTAAAAACAATCGCTCTGAGGTGCACATTCCCTCATGATTACTGAAAACAGAGACATTGAGCATTTTATGGGCCTTATTATCTTTCTTAATTTATGTAATATCTCAAGAATTTGAGAACACTAAGAATTTTCTCAGATTTATCATCTCAAGAATATGTCAACAACAAAATTTTCTCAAATTCATCAGGAGCAGATCGATGAATTAACAATGTTACAAACCTTAAAAAAAAATTAAATCAAGTCCGCATTCGTTGAAAATAGTTGTCAACAATCAGAACACAATGCGCATGTGTGAATCTTCAGTAACGCAAATGGTAATGGTAAGTTATGGTAACGCAAATGCGTGAATTTTTCTACACCAGTTGGGGTAACACTACGGAGGTTAGAAATTTTTTAATTTCCTTTATTCTGTTTTATTTTAATTCAAAAGTACTTCAAAATGAATCTGAAAGATCGATTCATTAACAATGTTTAAATTTAAATGCATCAAACATTAAGAAAATCAACAAAATCGTTTGAAATAATTGGTCGAAAAATGTTAAGCCTAACCTTATTAACGAGAGGAAAAAACTGAAGCTTTACTCATTTGGCGGTGGGAAAATAAAGATTTTTTTTTGGCGGGAAAGTTATTTTTTAATTAATAATTAAAATTCTAATTTAAAATTCAAGAAAAGGAACCTTAGGTCATTTAGAGTTTGTTTTGTCAGTATTGTCTGAAATATTTAAGGAAAATTATTATTACATTGTAGTTAGTATTTATACGGTGATTGGGGTAACGGTGAAATGGGTGACAAAAAAAAAGGAAAAGGAAAGTTTTAATTAACACCAAATGAACTTAAAACAATATGTATTAATTCTACTTTCAGTCACATCGTTTATGGCAACACTAATGAACAGCTTTCAGGTTTCTTTATCGTTTTCAAAAAGCAGAAATTTCCCATCTCTCGAATACCAATGGTCTGAATATCTAAGCAAACACGTGTTAGCACTGCATTCTTTTTTTAAATAGTAGTGGGGCTTCCAACGATATCGAATAAAGAGGGGGAAATGCGAATTAAGACTGCGCGAGAATTTGTCAATTTGAAAAGAAAAGCTGATCATGGAGCTACCACGTTGGTGGCAAAACGTGAAAAAATATTTAGATGTTGAAAATGTGCGCAAAGAATGTTCTCATTGTGTGGTTTTCAGTTTTGAATCGGAAATAGGCCGATCGGCAAATGTATATTGTCATCATCTCATTCAACTCCTTCTGGGTTTTAACCTGCAGAGCACGCTTAAAGCCAGGCTGCTTTGTAACCACATATTACACACGCACGCACTCTCTCTCACACACACACAAACATATATGTGTGTGTGTGTGTGAAAAGGCAACGACCAGCATTAGTATGAGAAATATATTTATTAAAATTAAAGGACAAAGGACAAAACATTACTAGCATAAAACACATAAAGAAACATGAGCGTGAGCTGTTCGTCTTACAGACTCACTGCCCAACTCTCGTCTGCCAATAATGGCGGGAAAGCAGCATGTGATGCATGATGCAACATGGCGCCATACAGGATACGGGATCTGTGAGTAATCCCACCCCCATATTATATATTATATATATATATATATATATATATATATATATATATATATATATATATATTAAATCGCACCAACCACATACATCATCTATACTTATAATAAAGCTCAATGTGTGTGTGTGTGTATGTTGGCGCTCTACAGGCCAGACCATTCAACCTACAGCTACCAAATTTGGCACGTGTATACCTTGGAGGCCGGGAATGTGCATCTGGCAGGTTATTTTTTCGAATTTTTAACTAGAATTTTATTAATTTAAAAATTAAGCGAAATTTTGACGTGTTTCTGCTATAACTGCCATAACCGCACAAAAAAGATTTTTACATGAAGTTAAAGATCAAAAATTTATCTTTTAAATGATACTAATGTTTTAATCTTAAAATTAAATTTCTATTTTTAATGAATTTTTAAATAAATATTTTAATTTTAACTATGTTTTTCAATAATTTTTTTCGTCAAAAATAAAAATGAGGATTAAGCACGTTTCGCATTCATGGAAAAAATTAGCTTTTTTCAAAGTGTTGCCATCACATTGATTAAAGTTCCAATTAAAAATAAATTAAATCTTTTTGGAAATGAAATCTGCAAAAATATAATTTTCGGCGCGTTTCTGTAGGAAATGAAACAAATATGAAATATTATTTTTTCTAAACAATAAATTCTAGAAAAATTATTTTATGATCTTTTACACTCTCTATACAGGATGTTTATTCAGTCCCGGACCCATTTTGATGTTTAATGACTCATAAAATAATGATGATCTAAACAAACGTAAGGCATTTATTGATGGAATAACTCATATATTTTCCTTTTCAGGTTTGAATATTTTTACTTTTGTGAATATCGTCTGCGCGTGTGGTTAATTTCAGATAATTTCATTTTACAGTTAACATTTTAAATTAAAGTTGAAGTTTTGCCGGAAATGACAACAAATTAGCAAAATATATATAGTAAATTGAAAGAAACGATCTAAACAGTTTAAGTTTGGTATGACTATCAAAATTTGAAGATTAAAAATGTTTTGTTTGAGAATCCTTTAAGAGACCAGTTGCTTAAAATATTTCATTGAAAATTGTAGCGAGCGGTAATACTGGCGAACCGGCTGGTCGCCAAAGGCGGATAGTTTGAAATATGCAAAGAAGATAGTTTTCTAAGGTTTGCAATATGAATATGCCATTTTATCATTCATTTGTTGTCATCCATTAGATAATCGTTATGTATAAAGTATGACCAGCTTTAAGTGATGCGTTTTATCGGACACTACTGTTAATAATGATTTATTGAACACTGTCATTATTTCCTACGCATACTTTTTAAGTTAGTTTCACCCTCACAAGCAGTCCACACATTTCAGAAAGAGTGCATTAAAATGAAAATCAAACTCTTTAAGAATCGCTGACAAGAAATCAGAAGTGCCGGACACTCGACGAGCTCCTGCTCCGAATACTTGCACCGTCGCATCACTCGATCCTCCACTGCAAACAAGGGCTCTACTAAATGGGGATCATTTCAAGTTATAAAATGAAACCCCCGATGATACGGATGCGTTGCAATATTTTAGATTGCACTTGTGTTTCCACGCACGCTTTTTGCAGCACCAACTCGATTAAGTTTTCCATCCACCTACCGCTTTGAAAGAGAAATAGGCAAAATGATGTCTCAATTGCAGTCACATGCACATTTGCATCTCGCCGGTGATAATGTAGATAAGATGTTCATCGGAACGACACGGGGTTCCTAACACACCGTTTAACAAAAGGAATCAGCAGCATAATATTCCAATCCCGAGCGATATTAAAATGAAAAGACGCAAAGTTGGATCGATGCGGAACAGGGCTGGGAAACGGATTTCTCGAGGCTGAGTTTCTAATTCAGACAAAATGAACCAAATGTTTTCCAATCCAGCACTCATCCTAAGCTTTCTGCTTCGTAAAGCGCAACAGATGTGCGTGAACACTGTTAACAACACGGATGCAGTTTATTGAAGGTGCAAACGAGAAATGTTTTTTTAAAAAACGAGACAAGATCTCATTTTGATCGGGTGAATCAAGGGTGATAAAAACCGTTTTTATAAATATATATTGTGACCGTAAAGGGCGCCAAAATTTAAATTCTGTCTGGGAAGACGATTCAAGTCAATAAATCATGCCAATTAAGTTAAAATACATTTAATGACATAAAAGGACATGATTTACAAGGGGACAAAATTATTTGGGACAACAACATTTAATTACAAATATAAATTAAAATGATACTCGGGGCAACATCAACATGCTTCCAAGACTTTAACTACTGTTTATTGCAGCGGCCGCTAGAAGGCCAAGGAAAACAGTTACGGTTACAATATCATGTTTTTAAATTTTCAACTATTATTTATTTAAAACGAATGCTATTCTTTTTCGAAAATAAGCGAGTTCAAGGTAAAAAACCTTACGTGAAATCACCCCCAAGCAACATAAATTCTGAACAAAAATATTAATGACTGTAATATGAATTCCTGTTCATAGTTGAAATATGAAGCAGTTTCTCATGATACGTCTTATTCCTTTTTATTTTTTCATTAACTTATAATAATAAATGGTATAGAAAATACATACTTCCCTTATATCAGTGTTGTGTACTATATTCTCTTTTCGTATTATTCCACATTTTTTAAGTCAAAAAACGTTCTAAATTTCAGAGAATTGCAATTCATAAAAAATTAGCAATCATTTTTTTTTTTTTTACAATTTTTCTCATGCGCCAGAAGTTTTAAATTTCGATAATAATACAGTATTTGTATCATCATCAGAATTTAACTAAATTTAATTTAATTACACTTTAATTCTATCTAGTAGAAAATTTGCAAAAAAAAAAAATCTTTTCAATATTTCGTAATAGTGGGTAATAAATTAGACTTGCATACAGAAAATAGCTGAAATAAAAATATCTTTTAAGTAAGCTAATCAAAACATGTCATTAAAAACAATGAGCTGGCACGCCGCGTTTGTCGAAGCATTTCACCGCCTCTTTGCTCGTCATCTGTCATCCACAGGAAGAGTTCGAGAAAACTGCACTCGCTCCTCGTCTTCTATTCTGCGGAAACAATTGAAGGCCAATCCGCACGCGTCCTCGGTGCTAGACGAGCCACTTTTCAGATGCCCGCCTCACCACAATGGGCACATCTGGGATCTGTCGGTGAGATGGGACACTTGGGTACGGTTTTGCCGGTTGCCTGGAGAGATGGCACAATGAGGATTCACCAAGTGGATGTTGGCAGTTTCTACAGCTGCACCCTCTTCTCGAGACGGCTTTCGTTGCTTCCCGCAGGAAATTTTTCTGCCAGATAAATTTGGTGAGAATAATGGAACGAGTTGCGTGGATGAATTCGTTCAGCCATTCATGTCCAGTTTTAGACACATCCATGCAGTTCTGAATTAAACTGATATTAGCTTTTGAGAAGTCGTACCGATACTTATGAATTACATCAGCAGGAAAATTATTTTATGAAACAATACAAAATGTAAAGAAATAAATTTTACACCATAGCAAGTACACACAAAATATTTATTATCGTCGCATGACTATACAGACGTTAAAAAAATGTATTAAAATTAGTGAAAAACACTGTAAGGAAATAAACTGAGTATCATTCACTAAAAAGTTTTCAAAAAAAAAAAATTAAAGTACTGCACTGACTTACGTCTGTGGTTCAGGCCATGTATCTATCTGATTAAATGGCCTTCATTATCTATGAAATGTAGTAAAATGATGTTCTTTTAATTAGAGAGACCGAGCTCAGTGGCGTGATCTTGAAATTCAACTACTTTGGAGATCAAGACTGTCGAAGGCATGAAGGGAGTTCGGTCTTTTCTGCTTACACACTGTAAATAAAATTTAAAAAATCCTGGCATCTCGCGTCAATCAAGATAGAGGATCAACTGCCCCACTGTCAATCTGGAGGGTTCAAATTTTATCAAAATCCTTCTTGTTTTGAATATAGATAGCAACGATTTGTTACAAGCGTGAAATTTATCTTTTGATGAGCAGTACCGTTATTTACGAATTACTTGAAAAGGAAAAAATACAAAATCTAAAGAAATAAGTTTTGCATCATAGCACACACATAGAGAATACGAATAGAGATACGAAATATTTTTAAAGTATGAGGGGAAAGGTATCAATATTTTAAAAAGAAAGAAAGAAATCACTCTTCATTTCAACAAAAACAGCAGGTGAAAATACACATAAAGTGAAACATCTTAAATACTTTTTAATTTAATATTTAATGTCAAATCGATGATTAAATATATATATTGCTATATATTATTTAGCTCAAAAACTCATATCTTATAGCAATATTGCTATAAGATATTTAGCTCAAAAACTCATAATGCAAAGAAATAAATTATTGGCTTAAATAAATAATAAGTTTTTTTTTCTCCAATTTCTTTAGTTTTTAAAAACAATTCTTCGATCAACAATCCATAAACTGGCATTTAATAAGACCGTATCTGACAAAAGCAAATACTAATATTCAACCATTTCAATCCACCAAGAAAAGAAATTTTAGTAAAGTATTATGAAGGTATCCGAACCTGTTGAAGAGGTCGATTTTCGCTAAAAATGACCTTTTAAAAATTCTTTTATTGGATAGACCCGTCTTGAAACTAACAGGTTTACTTTTGTTTCTACGTTCATTAGAAGTCAAGATATTAAGATTTTCGTAATGATAG
Organism: Argiope aurantia; assembly: GCA_026543865.1. Lineage (NCBI taxonomy): Eukaryota > Metazoa > Arthropoda > Arachnida > Araneae > Araneidae > Argiope > Argiope aurantia. The sequence goes on along the minus strand of JAPMOR010035218.1, from coordinate 196,121 downwards.
GTAAACCGGAAGTGGACATGTGTATCTAAAGATGTCTCTGCTGAGCTCCGAACCCTCAGATTACGTAATATATTTTAACACAAGTTTTATAGGATTACTGAATATTCTTAATGTTATTGGAGTGTGCAAATGCAGTGAGTGACAAAAACAGAATAAATGAATCATGGAGGCATTCACTCCCAAATTGCAAAAAAAAAAAAAAAAAATGATTATCAAAAGCTGAGGCGCAAGAAGGTATAACCTGTAAATGTGATGCACACACATAATTTATTATGAAAACATGTTATTGTACACCTTAAATGCATTTTTCTCAGAATTGATTTCGTCTTATTTTTGGCTCACTTCAAATCAGATAACTCAAAATATAATTATCACATTACTATGAAATTTGGTGGACTTGGTGAATGTTTTTTTAATTAGCCTATTGTTTGAATAATGTCATAAATTTGCTAAAAATTTCATGACAAATCTTGACTAAAATGTTTATTTACTATTATAAATATACGATTGTCGTTCATTCCCTGGAGAAGACTAAGTAGTTTATTTTAGTTGTTCGGATGAGAGCAATAGTTTTTGGTGAAGCCAATTTGAAGGTTTTTTTTTTTTTTTTGATGAATTTTCTTAAATTTATGCTATTAAATACCAGTTTTCAAAAATTATCAATTTTTGTTCCAAATATTGACATTCTGTTGCTCATCTTGAATAGTCTTAATCCCAGAAATAGGGTTAAAGTAGGTCTACATCCTGTTTTTCTAAAAAAGTGCTTCGAACGTGTTCAGAAAGCTTAAACAATATTGAAATATTACAACCAGCACTCACAAAAATTCCTTTAAAAAAAACAGTTTTTCAAACATAGTTTACTGCGTCAATCAATAAAAAATGATACATATGTAGGCATGTAAAAGTAAAAATGGCACTTATTCCGATTCTTGCACCTTCTCATCCAAATCATCATTTCATTCATATTGTCATTTTGCCTGCGATATCGACGCGTTCACAAATAATGAAAGCAAAAGGAACACACAAACGGTAGAGGGAGAAGACTGAAATGATGCGTTGAGTCCAAACTTTATCTATATTTAGAAAAGTGAACAAAAAATGACATCTACTAAAACAGATTTGACCCCATTCGAGTGCCTAAACGTCAGACAAGCAATTATTCAGCAAAACATAAGCTTCGTCCTTCAAGGGCCCACTAAAACTCTTCTTATATCATTTTTTTCCATCCATCAAATGAAAATGAAGAAAACTCATCTACGTTGCTCCTACCCACCTTCGAGCGAATTTTCAGATTTCATTTTTTACCTTCATCCTTTCCCCGGTCGCCGGGGTAGGGAAAAAAAAACAATCATGCTAAAAATGAAAGTACTGGCAATTATCGTCCTTTCGAGTCACAACAAAAGGGAGCGCTCTCTGAAAATTGAAATAATGAAAGGAAAAAGCACATCATCAGCAAGTAGGGGAAGTTTTGAGAAAAGGTGAGGTGTCTCTCCCCCCCTCCCTCCTTCCCGCCCCACACCGGCCCTTCGTCAAGTCATGAAGCGAAGAAAAGTATTTATGAGAACAAATAATTATTTCGGGGCACGAAAATAGCAGCAACAACAATTCCGGTCAACTGAACGAACATTGGAGTGTTGATACGAAGTGAAGCCATTTAAAAGGGTGATGATGATAGCGCAGAGGGTCCGTAAGCTGCACGCAATAAGCAAATACAGATAACTTTTATGCATCCACAAACATCGAATCCAATTCTCACAGATTTAAATAAAAGCGCATTCAAATCATTTATACATTTCGGGACCCAATCATTCAGAAAGCACGGGGATTCATAGACTTGATCCCTCACATCTTAGTGTCAATCCATACATTTAAAGGCGAAGTCTTTTTTAAATACAAAACTATCTTCACAATAATAATAAATGTGTACGTATATCAAGGGGGGGGGAACGAAGTAAAAATTGACTGGTCAAAAGAAAATTATTGGAATGCATCTATTCAAACCTTTTCAAAGCTATAAATGAATTCGAGGACAGCCCTTGCAATTATTTTTCATTCTGAAATGTATAAAGAAAGGGGGTCCAAAGAAACTTATTCTTTCAAACTAAGTTTTGCATATAAAATATAAATTTAAATTTAATTCTTGTTCTCATTATTAGATTTTAATAAAGGGAATAAGAATATCTTATTTAGATTTAAAATCTAATAATATTATTAAATATCTTTCATTCTTTTTCTCAATAGCATTTGAACGAAAAACGAGGGGGGAGGGCAGTGAAAATGAGTATCACTGATAAACGGACCTATTCATTTCAGTTCAGAAAATGAAAACAAAACTTTTTAAAAAAGCACGAAAAGGAACCGCAAAAACGCATCGTCAGTCTGGAACGAAAGGTCAATCCTAATATGCTGACGCATGTAGAGATTATTACAACACTGACATCAACAGCAAACGTCATTCTTTTGAATACAATGTTGCTCAATCTGAATTCGTATGTATAGGCGCTCAGAGTTTTAGATGTTTAGAGTTCAGAGTTTAGTTCTGAAACACATCAAAAGTTGTTTCAAACCAACTATCATCGAAATTCCTTCCAGAAAAAAATGAGTGTGTCGAAAAATCCAAGTTACCACATTTGACCGATGTATTAATATAATAAGAACCAGAAATCTCATCGGATATATGTAGCAAACAAATATTCGATTTTAAGAATATCAAACTCATTTATTTTTGTTACACAATAGCATTAAAAATAAAGGTATTTCATTTTATTCATTTTTTTTTAATTGAAAGTATTTTATGTGAATTTTTTTCTAAGCTTAAAATAGTGCAATTTGTCGTCCAATTGGTAAAATCACAGCGACAAAAAAAATAATCTATACATAGCAATATTTAAAATATGCTGGCCATCATTTTTCTGCTTTGAAGCGACGTACATTGAAAAGAATATTTATTTGTTTGCGCTTCATTTTAATGAGCGCACTACAAATGTATTTCTAACAGTGCGACATTTAAATCCATTTCCATTTCTAGTTCAATCTGAATTCATCTCAGATCAAGATTTAAGCATCAAAACCATATTATTAAAAAAAATCTAAATATTTTCAGAATTCCTACGAATCCCATCCCCAAAACAATAACAACTATCATAGAGAAATAAAGGAATCTCTCCATTTCGTTTCGAAGTTTTCGATGGCTGACGAAGACCACCCACGGCGGCAACTCAATATCGCAACCCCTTCCGTTTTTAATTATGGGGGATGAGATCAGTCTGAAATAGAGAATTAAAATGGACGATGCGTGGCGCGCCAGAATTAAAGCAACGCATTGCAAAAGCATGGAAAAATGGCGAGAACGTTTTCCACCAGAATAGCAGTTTTTGATGGAGAGCCTGGGCGATCAGCTCCCTAACAGTGCTATTGGAAGATAACTGTGCAAACATAATATAACATAATAATGCAGCGCATAGAGATTTAGAGGTTTTTAAAAACTTGTAAATTGGAAAGGAAAAAAAAAAGAATAAAAAAAGATAAAAGGAATATTACAAAATAAAGAAAATTCCATAGTGATTAAAAAAAATAAGCGATAGAAGGGGGAGAACGTTTTCCCGGATCTGAAGAGAAGAATCCTGCAAACAATTCGCTAACGTTCAACTGCGATGGACAAAAGAGGAATAAAGAAATCTGAAAGCACAGGATGAAACAACTTCAATTCGCCATGCGCAATAGAACTCCATTTCTGGTAAGTAAAATTATAGGAAACTTCAATTATTCCAATCGATTCCACAAGAAAAAAAGATAGAAATCAAAATATGAAAGCGGTCAGTGAGGGGTGTTTATCTCCAGCTGAAGGAAGGTAATTCGTTTTTTAAGGATTATAGCATGTAATGGAACTTTATATTATATTATATTATATTATATATATATATTATAAACAGGGTGTTGCCGAATTCGACCGACAAACTCAGAAGGGTGATAGTAGGCATCAAGAGGATAAAGAATCACCATACAACACGGGGTCCCAAACGACGTTTAGGGGGTGAAAATCGTAAAAATATAGAGTCGGAGAACTATTGGAAACTGTAAAAAATTAATAACAAAATAACAAATAGTGTTTCAAATATGAATTTTTTTAAGTGAAAGCACATTCTTAAAGCACTTTCTAATAATCCTTGTTTTTCATGTAAGTAACATGCCAATTTGATGAACCAGGCCAGGGGGTCACAAATTATTGAAAACGAAAAAGTAGTTTAGAAGCCTTATCTTCACAAATATTTAAGAAAAATAAAAGCTTGAAAATATGAAGAATTTTATACTCTTTAATTTGATGTAAGTCTGTAGTGTGAAAACTGAGGAGGTTTTAAGATATTCAAGAAAAACTAAAATGTTTGCCGGAACATCAGCACCGTTTACAGAGGGTGTTGCCAAATTCGAAAGGTAAATTTAGAGAAGTGATAGTAGATATTAAGGAGATGAAAAATTATCATAAAACATAGGGTCGCAGGAGACGCTTATTCTGTGAAACTCGCAAAAACAGACATTAGAAGAGACAATTAGCCTGGCGAAGAGAATGGTCCCATGAATGCGAGGATTTGGAACAAGGTAGTCGAGAAAATGAAGCTTTTTCTGAAGTAAATTTTCCAAGCGTTCGAGGAATATAAAGCAACTAGCACTGCAGAATTTATGGTTCGATGAGTATAAAAGCAGCTTGTATTCATTAAAGAGCAGTGCAGAATTGATAGTCGATAAGTTACATTCGTAAACAACACGTCAAATTTAACGAATGACGAATATGCGGATATGCATTTAATTTATGGCCGAGTGGATGGTGATGGACGCCTAGCACAAAGAATATACCAAGAGCAATATCCAAGTAGGCGTTGTCCACATCACAGCACTTTTACAAATATTGATCGACATTTGCTGGAGACAGGATTCTTCAAAATAACGAGGTCAAATGCAGGAAAAGAACGCAGTGTGCGCACACCTGAATCAGAAAACCGAGTTTTGCAGCGTTTTGCCGATACCCCATCGACAAGCACGCGATCGGTTGCAGTTGAATTGGGTATTCGGCACGTTGGATGCTTGGTGCCATACAGGAAGCTGCTCTTTCCTGCAAGAATTTTATTCTCAGATTTTATCTCAGACCCGTTGATTGGCCACCACTTTCTCCGGACCCCAATCTCTTGGATATCTTCATCTGGGCCACATGAAATCTCTTGTTTATCAGACACCTTTGGATACAGTGGAAGATCTCGTAGCAAGGATCGTCGCTGCTGGAGAAATCGCAAGAACACTTGGTATATTTGAGCGCGTCCGGCGGTCCTTTAAACGTCGGTGTCGGTTGTGTAATGACCTTCGCGGCCGCAACATTGAGTCATTTTTATAAAAGTTTCCCATCGTCTCTTCTCACACTACAGTCGTTCTTATATTAAAATGTCTGTACTGTAAATGTATGCTATATCTGTATTCCACCAAATAAATTTTCACCATTGTTTGCGACTTTATATTTATTTCTTTGGAAATTTTTATCGCCTTTTTGTCGATTATCACTCCCCAGAATTTTTCGGTAGAATTTTGCAATACCTTCTGTAAACATCGGTGCCGATGTTGCAGCGATGTTTACCGACAAACGTTTTAGTTTTCTTGAATATCTTAAAACCTCCTCAGTTTTCACACTACAGACTTACATCAAATTAAAGAGTATAAAATTCTTCATATTTTCAAGCTTTTATTTTTCTTAAAGTTTAAATATTTTTGAAGATAAGAGTTCCCAACTACTTTTTCGTTTTCAGTAATTTACGAAACCCTGGTTCATCAAATCGGCATGTTACTTGCAAGAAAAATTGCCTTTAAGAATGTGCATTCACGTAAAAAAAATCATAGTTGAAACACCATTTGTTATTTTTTTAATTAATTTTTTACTGTTTCCAACAGTTTTCCGACTCCCTATATTTTTGCAATTTTCACCCCCTAAACTTCGTTTGATACCCCATGTTGTATGGTGATTCTTTATCCTCTTGATGCCTACTATCACCTCTCTGAGTTTGTCGGTCGAATTCGGCAACATCCTGTCTATATATGACCTTACAGCATTTGCAGTTTTCTATACCTTGCGCCTCTACCTTGCTTGAATTATAATTGATGTCCCCCCCCCCTGCTTTTCTATATCAGGGCCGCGGTGGCCTGGTGGTAAAGTCTCGGATTCGGAACCGGAGGATTTCAAGTTCGAGACCCGATTTCACTGAAGACTCGTCGGGTAAACCGGTCAATTGCACATTAATTCTCTCGGAGCCAAACGACCTTCCGCTGGCGTGGTGTTTAAATTTGGAGAGGGGTGCCAGCTCAGGTGTCATCCTCGTCATTTGACCGCGGTACATGTTACGAGATTCGTCCCCAAATTGCCGTAGTGTTGTTTAAAACGGGACGTTACAATAACTAAAACAAAAAATTTCAAATGGACTTTTATTATTTTATTGAACTTCCAATTATCCAAATTCCTACATAATTGAAGCGGTCCAATTTCCTTTTAATTGGGATAGCTAGAATTCTACAGTAACTGCTTCATCTTTATTTTAGGAATGTTTTCTGATGGCAGTGACTCGGCTGAATGATCGAAAGTTCTACCGCAAACGAGAGAGCGAACTGATCGTCGTTAAATCGCCATAATGTAGATGTTTGAGAACGGTTTAAGATTTTTTTTAAAAATCGATTCCTAACAGCCCTTGTAGTTTCATAATCATCTAAAAAATTGAAATCCCTCAAACAAAACACAGTTTATGGTAACATGCGAGTGAAATAAATTCAGCAAATGGTTCAGTTTTATTCAAGATGTGAGTCGTCCGACTTTATTGGAAAATATTATTATCCTGCGTTTAACCCTTTGACTACATATTTATTTAAAACGATTTTTATATTTAAAGCGCATTTAATTTTTTGAGCATGTGAAGGTAGTAGCTTTTACGTAAGAATTCATTTATGTTTTATGATTCAGAATATTACTGCTACATGATGCTGAGATGACTTAAACTAATTAGAATTTTAAAAAATCATAATAATAAATGGAGACATAAAGTTAAACAAATACGAAACGTTTTGATTCCTCAAATGTATCCGAAGGGTTAATGAGAAGAGCAGAAGCCAAGAGAAATGACTTTCAAGTAAGTACTGATTTTTTTTTCGATCGCTTGTCATATGCGTCGCGCTCGGAGCACTGGCACCTCACTCGTCCCATCTCGCTGCTACACCACTGCAAGGGGGGGGGGGCCCTTCCATTTTTGCAATTGTGCTCAAGAATGACAGACTGAAGACGTCATGACGTGACAAATGAAGTGACAAATTCATACAAGAATTTGTCACTCCACATCCGCCAACATCCAGTGAATTACTTTTCCAAGAAAAAGGATCTTGAAATCAAAAATCAAGACCCTATCCCCAGATCACCATTTTCTAAATATCTAGCAAAAAATTTTGTATTAGATTTTCTTGCCAAAATATGATATTCATTAAAATTTTATTTGCAAAATAGTCCATTAAGATCCCCCCCCCCCCGTGATGTACCTCTTCAAGAAAAAGTAATTTCAATGCTAGCACATCGAAACTCTTAACACCTTCGAAAAATTTCGAGGATAGCATGCAAGATTAAAGAACTCCCAAAAACTGTCCTCAGCAATAGCGGGACATTCCCTCCGATAGAACTTCTTATCGTACTGTCGCCAAATTTTTGTCACATTTTAATGAAAACTTAATTTTTTGCGTCGCTTTTCTTATCGACCATTAATCTAAAAAGTCGCCGAGCGCCAAATGTGCAGGCAGCTATTAGCCGAGTGAGTGAGAGAATGGCAAAAAGAAGAGAAAGCGGCGAAATCACTTTTCCAGACTTCACTCTTTCCGAAAAGGAAATTTCCCTTCTTCCTTCAGTTCTTAAATAATAATAATAATAAAGAAAAGGGAGTAAAGCATCGAAGAAAA
>JAPMOR010035218.1:153159-187423 GCA_026543865.1 Argiope aurantia | reverse complement strand
TATATATATATATATATATATGCAACCATTAGGATATTTTCGCGTTAGTTTCCCACCTTTTTATCTATCTATAAAACATAGTTTAGATGCAAAAAGAGAAATCAGTATTATTTACAATAAGCTTTACAAAAATTTTTTTTATTCGTATTTACTTAATTAAACTACATCTTTTTTGTTATTATTGCTGTTGTTGTTTTAGCAACAAGAGATCTTTATTTCAAAATTATTGAATTTTATTATGGAAGTTCATTCTTAAAAAAATGAATATTAAAAATCAACATTTAAATAAAACTCCACACACACACACACACACCTCCCCAAATTTCCCCTGTCATGTTATAAAGCAGCCGCACGGACAGCAGGACTGCACAGTTCATTATTCGGAACCCAATTAGCAATTCATTGTCGAGAGCAACAAAATCTTGAGTGCGCCTGCACCATTGACGAGGAGGAAGAAAAGAAACACGAAACATTAAAAAGATCAACGATGTGCCTAACTCTTTAATTAGCGCGAACGGCATTTTGAGCATCATTTCAGAGAGCACGGCAATTACCCGAGCTGCTATCGGAGCAAACTGAGGTATTTTAATTAACTGGCCTTTTCTGGAAACACTGAGAAAATTCCACGAAACAAGCGCTCAGACGTTAAAAAAAAAAAAAAAAAAAAAAGTGATGCAGCGAAAAGGGTTTACGATGGCGGAAGGAAAAGCATGTAGTGTGATTGGCAAATTTTACGGATGGATGAATTTCTTTCCACTTATGTTTTCATTCAGAGAATATCTGCATTCAAAAATAATCATCCAGTTCTTAAATCATGAAAGCTCATTAAAGGAAATTATTTTTAGGTACAGGAAAGAATAAAATTTTTAAAAAATGGAAAATTGCAGTTTAATTTACGTATAATTAAAAAAAACGATGGACATAATATTAAAAAAAACTAGGGCATAAATATAAAAAAAAGAAAAAAAAAACTTTAATATAAAAGAAGCTGAAAATTCCAATGCATTACTAAACCAGGAGATTTTAATACGAGATATTGTACTCGTTGCAGTAATGATGCAATTTTGGGACAGCTGTAGTTAAATGCCATATAATGTGCCTCTTACCCATTCTGTGTCGATAAAGCCCCGTTCCGAGGATCTGTGCTTGTCTGGAGACAGGCACATTTTCCCCTCTTACCCTCGCTTGTGGTTTTCCGGGGTTCTTTGATGTCTTTTCATTTTACGGACAATTTGTGGGAAACTCCCGATCAACGTCCACAGGCGAGGATGGTCCTACAATGGGTCAGTTGGCAGATTTATGACCAAATCAATAAGGCCACAAGTCGTCGGAACGCGGCTTAAGATGCCTGTTTAAGAGATCGTTCCCAAACGGAATTTCAGATCTCCCGTAGCATCAGGAGGTAGAAGGGATCCCTAAACTTAAAAAAAAAAAAATCTATCACGGACCAATGGTAACCATTTACTTATGACCATAACTGTACTGTAAGCACCAACAAATTTATGTTTCGCGAAATTTTTAATCGATTCTCTTCTGGTCTCGCAACTATTTGATGGTAGGATTGCAACATCGTGATTGGGGCAGTATGATAGTGTTTCTAAACACTAAAACAATTAAATCCACGTGTTCTCACACTGACTTAAGAATTTAGAGGAAAAATCGTCATTAATAAATAAGGGCAATCAACGATGCGTCAGAGTGTAAAGCATTGATACGTTTTACAAAAAACAAAAATTAGTAAAATACTCCACTAATAAAGATAATAATCAGCAGAAATCAGATAATAATTGCTTTAACACAAGAAATAGATGGCAACATTCTAAGAGGGATAGCCTAATAAAATAGTTTGCAATTCCATCGCAAATATTCTGGGAGTGAAAGGCAATTCAATAAAATATTGATCAAAACAAAAGAATTATGTGGTAGAGCATACTTCTCTCAGCTAAAAAACCGTGCATGGAGTGTTAAAACTATGAAGCAAAATGAGTAGACGGAAAAGATGTAAGCGAAATAAACCAAAAAATAAAACAGACTTCCGAAGACTTTCACGCCACTTCCATTAAAAACACCGCGAACAGAGCCCGTGCGAAAGCATCGAAGTTTAACAAACTACTTTTCTCGAAACAAAAGTGAGACTTCGAAAAGAATGTTCCGAGTTTAATTATGATGTATAAATTCACAGAGCAAAGCGGTCCGTTATTTTAAACACGCAAAGAATTTTTTACACTTTGCACGCGAAACTACGAGTGAATTCCTCGGGCGCCAAACAGTCCGTCTCGCCCACATTCAGAAAAATAACTGTGTTTTTTCAGGTTTCGACAAATTCAGTCACAGTTGACCCCTTCCAGTAAGATTTAATAATGAAAAACTATGCGTGAAATGACCATTTAATTTTTATTTAAGAAAATTTAGTTTATTTTATAATTCTTACATATTGTTAAGTAAAAGTGTATTATTGATATGGATATAATTGTAGTTTGGAAGTTCAGATTCAACGCTTTTTCAAAAATGACTTCGGATTATTGCCAGGTTTTTGCGCTTACGTTAGATACTCCCATCATTTTCTTAGTTATTTCAGGCACATTACCTATTTCCTTCCAAATCTATTCTTCTGATGATGTATCTATGACTCCAGAGCTTTCACTAAAATCACTTATTAGTCTCTCAATGTGTTTTACAACTTCTTGGTAATATTTCACTATGATTAGTTTCATTATCAGTATCAGGTAAATGTATGCTTATTTCTTCTGATTTTTATGAAACCCTACAATCACCTTGATCTTCATAGTGTACATTACTTTTATTCGTTACTATATTTATTTCCCAGCATGTTTTTTTCCCCCTTTAGTAAGACAGATGTTCAAGCTAAATGTTTGTAAGAATGAAGTCCACTGACTAACAACGATTTGGCCATAACTTGTACCGAGACAATCTAACGGTAAACAATATGATCGTGATCTACGATATCAGCATAAGTAATAAAAATGCTGCCGGATTAGTACACTAGAAATTTTAAACAGAATTTATTATCATATTCAGTAGTAACTTCAGTCGCACGATGAGTATAGCTCATCATCGTGCTGTGTGCCATGAAAAACCAATGACGTGCTATACTCGCTATTTTACCAGAAAAGATTAATACGTCAGATTTAAAATTAGTCTAAATGGTTTTTATTTTTTTACAGAACAAAATAATGTCTATGTAGTTGCGTAATTTTTGAAAGCCAGGTTAACGATAATTATTCACAAGACTTTCGAAAGTCTTTCGATCATGACAAAGCTTTTTACGCTATGAATTTCAAATAAATGTTATGCCCAATCGTTTCTTTCATCTCATCTTTTATTTTTCCAAAACCACCAATTATTTTGATAAATGATTTATCAGAATCAATTTATTTAGCAGAGGGTAACACGTTCTGATGGAGATCATCGATAGAGCTTTCTTCAGTGAAGATGACACTCGCTTGCACAACCCCTTTTTGCAGACGGGGGGAGGGGGCTCTTTCACACACCTCACAGATAGAACACAGGGTAAAGAACAACCATACCCGAACCAGGATTCGTACCCTCGAGGCCCAGATCACAGGGAAAGACGCGCTACCCCTAGGCCAGGACACCGGTCGACAAGCGTTGTTAATCTGAAATGTAATTACTTTCTTTTGAAATAAGGTGACAATATAGGCAACTTTCATTCGGGTTTTTATTCACGTAAGGAATACTCAGCGACAGATATAAGTTCCGCGTTGAAATTACACGAAGGCTCTCTCAAGTCGGATTTTATCGGCTGATGACTCGCCATCCAGAACATCCAAACCATACTAAATGGTAGACATTCAATGAAATTATGTCTTTAATCCACCAAACGAAGTCGAGACTAAGCTATCAGATCATCATGGCCCTGACTCTTGAGGGGGGAAAAAGCATCGAAGTTTAAAATAGAAATTTAAAAAAAAAAAACCATGTTCGAAACAACGAACATATTTTCTGAACGAGTTGGCTAAAGTAAACACGATCTTAGTGTTGTGAGGTATGGCGACGGCCCCTGCTATTGGGCAGGCGGGCAATGGAGCAAAAAGATCGCCCCAGAATTCCATTTTGAGGGAAACGACAGAAATCCTCGTAACCCTTCTTTTTTTACGGCCGCTGCACAAACACGCCAAACATAATGGACGTGTAGAAGTGCAACTTTACACAAGGGACCGTCGTGGGGGAGAAGAGTCCCACAAGAATGTCTTTCTTTTCTTTTGCCCTAGAAAAATTGGATGCTCTCTTCTAGCGGAAAAGTGAGGTGGCCAATGATTACCGCCGTCTTTCTCTTCTGAGAAGAAGAGTTTTCCCGGAACTGTAGGAATAGAATATAAATTCACCGTTAAGCATTGGAGGCGATGGAGAAGACAGGTTCAATTCCCGAGCAACTAATTCATTTTAAGAAAAAACGCATAGCAAGAGCGACCTTATAAAAAAGGCTTTTGTAACAGAATTAAAAGGTTTATTAATGCTTTTTAAAGAAATCTGCATTTCATTTGACATATGGCAGCACTGATTATTCCATTTTTGCGATAAGTGCTTGAAATAATAAAGTAGAATCTTAATCACTTCACTCGCGTTTTGACATCTAACCCAGCGTTTCTCAACCTGCGGTACGCATGCCTTCAGGATCCAGAAAGAAAAAGGCTGAAATAGTGGACATTGACAGATGCATGAAACATAACAGAAGATAGGGTTTGTGAATATGTGGAGCAGTTATGATAAGTCGAAAGGTATGCAATGAAGGACCTTTGAGAAAGACGGACCTAACCAATACCGCAAAAACGAAAGTTACGTGACTACAATGAGGATGATTTTCATTGAGATATTAATTAGTTTATATGATGGGAAATAATTCTAAAAATGATTTTTTCCGCACTGCAATTAGTCACTCATTTAATTAATTAAGGTCTTTGTTGTTGTTGTTTCTAATGGCATTTGCCATGGACAAGCTCGCTGACGATTTTAAGCCAAGGGAGCGTCTCTTGTTTTAGTAGCGCCAACTAGGGCCAAGATTACGTCTTACCTACTCATGCATCACATTCGCTTGCACAACCCCTTTTTACAGGGGTACACATTCACACATCTCCCAGATAGAGCAGATGAAGAACAACCATCACCGAACCGGGAATCGAACCGAGGACGCCCAGATCACGGGGAAGACGCACTACCCCTATGCCAGGACTCCGTCGTTAAGGTCTTTTAATCGATTTTAGCCACTTGGTTCAACATTCTCTGTGTGAAAAGAATTAACTGATAAGAAAATGATGATTACCGGGAATCTTATTTCACATTGAATAATGACAAATGCTTACGAGATTTACTTGATTTAATGTTTTGGATAACTGATTTGGAAACTAAATGAATTTTGCCGTGGAAGATTTTAACTATTAAAAAAAAAAACGCTTTCTTCAGTCACTGACACCAAAGCAGATTTTCATTTCCACTTTTATTTCATAGCATAGATATTTTTTAGTTTGCACTCACAATCATTTATTGCATACTGAGTCAATTAAAATAAAGTTTCGCAGTCATATTAAATAACATGGAAAATTTTTTAAAAAATACATTACAAATTTTAAAAGATGTCCTTGCTTGTGACAGCCTAAAAAGTCAATAATCTTGGCGAAAAAGGTGGATATTTTTTATTATCTTTTGTACAATTTTTTGTAAATCGTAAAAGATTTTATATAATGTTCTTTGGTTTTAATTTAAAATATAAAGTTGATTTTCTAGGACTACTGTATATTTTAATTTTATTATATAACAAATAGCAATATTTTAACAATGAATTTCACATCTACATCACATATGATCACACATCGTAATTATACAACTGCGAAAGAAGAATGAACGTTGCTGAAAAAGTCCGCTTTCCAAAAGTGGATTCAATAGTATGGATTCTAGCACTCGGAACAAGAACGATTCTATAACACGGACAAGAATTCTTTAAAGGACGACCCTGAATGTCTTTGCCATTATTTTATTTTCGATACAAATAATCTGACTGCTTTCTTTATTATATTGCGACGCATTCAAAAATGGAACATAACTGGTTATTTATTATTCAGAGAGCATTTTAATCTTTCTTGTTTCATTCGAATCAAAAAGTAGTTATTTATTAAAGCAGTCAAAAGTTTCTACGATTTCATGAATCTCACGCTTTTTTTTTAAAAAAATGAATTTTACACTTTATGCAAACTAATCTCTAAAACTGTTTTAAATTTGAAAATAGTTTAAGTATTTTACACTTAATTTGCATGTTGATTAAAAGTAATTTGACGTTTTTTTTTTTTTTTAATTTTAAGTATTGGATAATAATCTAAAAAAGTGTCAATCTTCAATTTACAAATACTTTGTGGAACATTAATAAAAATCAATTGGGATTATTTTCACTGTGAATCTGCATGACTAAACAATTTCAAATTTTATTAGAAGTATAGTATTATATAAACGAGAACCATTCATCAACTCGGACATTATCAATGTCATTTTCAAAACAATCAAAGTACAGTTGTGGCACATACGACATGTTGTCATCAAGAAGAAGCGAATTCCCAATCCTGATTGCCATGAAACATGAAAATCCCAGTCAGAACAAGATCTGGAGGCACTTGTATTTCAAGTGGCAAGAGATATACCATTAAAGCTTTCCCTATCTGAAGACTATAAGCTTCCAGTCAAGATATTTGCGCCCATGAAAGCCGCCCCCTTAGCACGCCCCTGCAAGCCAGCACATTTCAAGTGTCGATACAAGGGGATATATGTGAGATGGGGAAGAAAGAGCCATAACCGTTTCCAGATAAGCTCATGCGGAGGATTCGCCATCCTCACCCCTCCAGGGCCTTACTTTGGGCACAGACCGATTCGAACCCATTGACCCCAGTGAACCTTCCCGCAGAGATGTTTTAAGTGGTGCTCGCCAAACATAACATCCCCGACACTCGGCCTGCCAGAGCGAGTCTTTTTCATCTCGGGAAGGGAATGAGGCTAAAATTGGGATGAATACACCCGAGGGAAGGAAGGAGAGGATGCAAAGCGTAGTGTTAAAAAAACAAGATTGTTTCGAATGCACACCAACCTAGAAGGGAAATGAGTGGAGGGGGGGATCCAAGTGTTGAAAATGGTGTGAAAAGTGCTTAAATATAATAACTAAAAATCCATATAGTGACACCAGTTTTGTGTGTGTGTGTGTGTCCTATACTCATCATCAATACTCATTATATAAAAGCTAATCCCCATTGGCATTGATCGATAAGCTCGCGCTAACTTCATCAAAAATACAATTTGATACTAAAGGGTTCTTATCCAAGATATTGGATCGCAAGACGTTCAAATATTTGTTTGCAATATTTCGAAAAGCGATCTTTCAATGGAAAGAAAATTGAATGAACTGACTGAGTGAAAATCTAATCTGCTTTAATCGGATTTACTGTTAGCATTAATAAAACTTCCGTCTGCTTTCATAAGCTCACGTTTTGGTCTGTTGCCATTTCTAGCTCCGTAAGTTAACTCTTCTCTAGTAAAAGAGCATCCCCACATACTAAACTCATGCATCCTCCCCCCTTCATTTAACGTGTACACTTTTTGAATAACAGAGTGTTACAACTTATATCCCTTTTATTTTGCTACTAAAACAAATTAATCAAAATTCACAATTCAATTTTACAGCTTGTTACTATACGGCATCATTCTTCACCAACTGCCTAAAAAATCAGAACGAAAGCTTAAATAATCGTTCGAGTTTAAAGAATGAAAGCATATTCTTGATCGGCCCCTCTAAAATCTCGTACATCGCCGTGATTTTACTATCCAAACACCCGACCCAGGGGACTTTTACTGAAGCCTTCTGTTGTGTCACATCGAAGGAAATGAGACTAGATTATGACCATCGATAACAATTCATGTGTCACGCGCCCATCAAACGTTTGGCAGGCGAATAGCGCACGGCATTCGGAGAAATGATAGGTTATCATTTTGTGACAGAAAACGGTTAACGGAGCGGTTTGGAAATCCAGGTTATCGCTAAGCATTTACTATCCAGTAAGTTATCGCTAGGGGTTTTTACGCACAAAACAGAAAGGAATACAGTTGAATGATTTTCGATTTACTTCTACAGATGCCATTAAGCAGTTTTTTTCCCTTTTTTAAAATTATTTCCACGAAATTAAGAGTGTTGCGAAAATATCGCCGTACAGTTTCACAATAACATAATGTTTCTCTCTCGCCTTTTATACCTCATAAATTTATTCTTTCCCGTTCATTTCGATTCATTGTTATAACTAAAATAAAATATATTTATCCATTATCGCTCACCTTGTTTCTAAACGCGCTTTCTTCTTCTCCCCCCCCCCCCCCCTTCTTCCACTCCTTCCATAAAATAAAACTCAGCAAAACAACTTTCCATTTAAGGCAGATCGCAACCAAAGTGCAGATCCCAGTTTCATGAATCATTCTTCGAGATAAAAGATAAATTCTGGCTTAACTTTGCAAAACCTTTTATAAGATGGCTGAATCTGAACTCTACAATTTATTACGAACGATTTAAAACCGATGGAGAGGGGGGGGGGGGGGGGCAAAAAAATTTTCAAACATTTCACCGAAACTCATCGCCCAATGCTACATTAAAATCCAAGACGCAATGAAATATCAATTACATCACACAACTCGCAACATGCGAAGAGGGCACTACTGGCATTATTTCAGTATCGGTAAAAGTTAAAACTAACTGTGTGCTGCTGGTGTACTGCATTTTATATAACTATCCATATAAAATGCAATGATGCCAAACTCCTAAGTGTTAATATCCCAAATGGCATGATTTCATAAAGATAGTGAATTTCTTTAGAAAATTTGTTAGTTCGCTGCACTATGACTTATATAAACCCCGAAACTTTCAGTTTTGCAAGCGACAAATAAATAAATAAAAATAACAAAATAAACCCACAAATGATTTCTGAGATGAAACATTGTTTCACTATTCATGATGTTACTTCATACAGATATCGAATAGAATAAAGTATAATCAATCAACAACAAACAAAAAATAATCTCGAAACAAAGACTGAAGGACAGAACAAACATCCCTTCTTATCAAGAATCGAATACTGGCGTGAGAAAGTTTTCCTCGGCTTTCTCCGTCAGCAGAACAATCCACTTTGAATGATGTCATGCACAAGAGAGGAATTTTCAACTTAGATTAGCATGATGCAGTAATGACACGGAACATACCCTCAACTGGAAGTAACAAGAGGTGAGCTTACACTAAGATTTATCTCAATTCTGAACTAAAATCTTGAGGGGGGGGGAGTCATTCCAGTACAAATATTTATATTTTAAAGTTTAGCTAATGTCAGAACTTCAATTTCTCTCAATCAAGCCATTTATGCAACGTCGCAAGCGTTCTCTGCACATGTCATTAGTCAATGTGTAGTGACGTCACATCATTTTTCCTTTACCGCAAATTCCAAAAGGAAATAAGAGGGCGAATCTCGCATTCATGAAATAGGTAAAAAATTAAGAAGCAAAAGCTGAATGATAACCCCTTAATATTTAAGATAATTGATGTGACTTTGGCATGACCATGAATAAAAAGAAATGAAACACTGTGTTAAACAGATGGCTAAACTGATACTTAAGCAGAAAAGGGCTTCAGAAACAACTCCATTACCAAATTGGCGGAATTTGGAGATTCGGAACTATTTCATCCGAAAAAGAAAATTGCTCAAGGTACATAATCACATTTAAAAAAGAACGTAATAAATATGATAAGGAAAAAAAACGGGCAATGTTCAACAATGACTTATTATTTGTCTTCGACTTCGTGCTCTGAAGAATCCAAATGACTCATTCAGGCGACAGTTGTTCCTTTGAAATGACGGCTCATTCTCTTGAAAAGAATTTTCATGGAATTCATTGGAATGCATTGGTTTCTTAGCACAACTGAACAGCACGACCGCTCATAACTGTTCCACCGTCCTTTGGTTTTATTTTTTTTTTTAAATTGTAATAGTTTTTCTAAAGAATATAGAATTAAAGGCAAAACTTGTTTAACATTAAAGAAAACAACAAGAAAAAAGGAGTCACTTTTTTACACGGCAACGATAATTTCTTCTCATTGGACGCCGGCCTTTTTCAGCACCTAAATTGTTATTAAAATGAAATCAATTCAGCTCAACAATTTTATCGATCAGTCATACAACATCACAACAGAGCTGCTTTCATCTTGTACCGACGCGGAACACAAATAAAAACCGACGCTTTGCAAGCAAGCAAACTTTGAAAAGAAACGAAAAAAAAAAAATGTAGGAATGAAAAGTCATAAGGTCCGACGAATATTCAGATGAGCGTGTGTAATAAGCGCCGCCGACTGCAGGAAGTGCCAACCTTGCGAGATTCCGGGGGAGCGCGAAATCAATAATCAGGGCCCGCGCGAGATGGGATTTGTGAAAGGGGGAAAAGATCAATCCCGGCACACACCAATGAGTAGTTAGCTTTCACAGCAATTTTCCATCGATTGCAAGCCCCCCCCCCCCTTCCGAAAACGCTTCCGCGTCCTCTTTTCCGTCAAGAACCGCTCCTCCAAGGAGTGTGGGAAGGATGGAAAGGCCTGTGGGGAAAAAAGAAACCGTTCATTTGATTCTGCAATCATATTCAAATCAACCGAGTTTCAAGTGTGATCGTGAGAGTCGGTCTCATAAGAGCTATGCTCAGGAACGATTTCAGAGCTAAACGATTACGGCGGCAAAAAGCATGTCAAACTCAAAATAAAAAGCTCAATCTAATAAAGTGTTAATTTGTGCATGTTGTTTGTTTCCCAAGATATATGTAATAATTACTTTTTATTCACATCTTCAAAAATTCATTAACTTTTAACTTTCACTGCCTCTCTCGGTTTAACTAGTTGTTCCGACAAGATTTGTTTGCCTCTTACAGATATCGAGTCAGCAATTTCTTATACAGCCGCATTCTTAATTTAGAGCACCATAAATTGCAAAGTTATAAAAAGCACAGCCACTATTTTACTGTCCTCGCTCCCAAATGTGGCCATTAAATTAATATAGTACACTCCCGAGTATCCGGCCTAATGTAGCGGAAGAGCAGACCGGATAGGCCGGACTTATTTCTTTGCCCACCAATACAAGAAGACTCACCACTACCAAAACTCACGGTTATAATACGTATTTTCTGGCTTCTTACTGAGTACTAAGCCCGTCATTTATCTTCAGCCTCGTAAATTGTGAACGCGGCCGCGGCCCGGTGAATCATAGAAGCAGTAAGCAGTGACGCGGTAAAACAGAATACTCTGTACTGGTTTTTTCATATTTGTTATACAATGCACTGCACGTTTCAAGAATTTATTAGAGAAAAAGTAAGTTAAAGCATATAAACGATTCACATTTTAGCATAAACTCTATAATGTCTAACATAAATGGAGGAAATATAAATGAAACATTAAAATAAATCGTATCTCTAATTCTCAAGAAAACTGACTCGAACTTATTTTATTTTTCACTGATAAATGATTACACAGATATGAATAGGCAACCCTAAAATAAGAGTTAAAACTTACAGTTTTTAGACTTTGAAAAAGTCTTTAATAGATGATTGCTTCTGCAACACCTTGCCTTCTTTATTAAATTATGATAAAACACAACTAGGCCGGATAGTACGGAAGCTGGATAGTCGCGAACCGGATACTCGGGAATATACTGTATTCGCAATTTTTGTGCACAGTATTACCAAAATGATCATGAGACCGAAAATAATGAGATATTGACCTAAATGACGAAATAATCTTCTAAGATAGAAATCTAATCCCGCATCAGACAATCAGAGAAAAGGAAAGACGTAAGAAAGGAAGGAAATGACGGAAAGGAAATGACGAAAGAAAAAAAGAAAGGAATAGACGGATCAAAAAAAAAATTAATGAAATGTTGGGATAGGGGGGGGGATACTAATAGAAAAAAAAAAAAAAAAAAAAAAAAATCCAGATCGTAAATAATTTCGAAAGCCGTATTTAAAGAGTTTCTAAGATATAAATGTGACAAGTAAACTATATTATTATATCAATAATCTATTTAAAATAATAAGGGGAAACCAGTCACGGAGCTTCAGGTACCGGTACGATTTCGCCAATTTCTATTTCACATGAGAGATCATGAGAGATAAGTTATCAATGATGCCTCTCTTCCCCTACTACACCCATTTCGAAAGTTATCGAAAAATAAAACTATAACGCAGCCAACCGATTATATGTCAGTTTATGTTCATTGTGCAGGAATGCTTTAAAATATTATTATTTTATGTAAAGTGCAGTTCATATAGTTAAATTATTATTATTTGTATCGTGTTTTATCTGTTTGATTATATACATATGTATTCAAGATGAAGAAACTGAGCGAAGATATATAATTTTATATAATAATGTTTTATTGGATCGTGCACTGATTTCACTGCATTTGTAATTTCACAACTGTTCAAGCTCTTATTTTTCTTATTTCTGCCTTCGAATCCATACGCCACAATGTGCTTACCAGGGCTTGGTAAGCACCAGGGCTTACAAATAATCTTGATGTAAAAATTGAACTATTTCTTTGAAATTGTCAAGAATAAAAGTCATTAAGGAACTCCATGATTGTTGATTTTAAGTATACATATTTATAACAAAGTACAAAATTCGTGGTAATAAAAGACATGGTATATAAATTGTATCGGCAAAAGGTATATTCTCTGTAGAAATTAGAAATAAAATCTAAAAATCCTTTACGAATTGCCTTTTAATTATATAACGATATCACAAAATAAGCATGAAGATAAGGTTGAAAACTCAAATAAGTTTATCCATGTTACTTTCTTTGCATCAATAGAATTCACCGAGGAGGGGCCTGTGAATATTTTTAAACCTGTGGCCTTATATTATCAAAATTCGCCACTGGCTGAAATTCAATAATCAACTTGATCAATCGATTCAGCAACTATGAATACGATTTCAAAATGAATACGATGCCATTAATCTATAAATTAAGACTCATTAATTTCTTTAAAAATGAGAATTTATATCTTTCTTTCAAAACAATCAGTCACCCCCCCCCCAATTTTTAAAATATCACAGTACAAAGAATAAACGATCTTCTTTTAGCTACGAAAATGAGTTGAATTTAGTTTCTTTGGTATCAGATAAACACAGATTTGATAAGTGTGCTTCTTTTTACAGAAAATAGTAAGCAAATGATTTCTGAAAATATCACTTATGTTGTTTTCCATACATTATTTAATTTAGTAATTCGAAAGAATTTTCAGAAGAAAGAATCAAAATAATTAACAAGTGATTTAAAAATTAAGGAACTTTTTTATTCCATTCGAAATACACAAACTTAGGAAATACTGATAGTTGTGATTAGTAATAACATCTCAAGTTTGCAGATGATCTGAAAACCGCTGAAGTAAAAGGATTGACATTGCAACGAAAAAAAAAAAATCCTCCTTTTTAATTTAAAAAAAATCAGTTTAAGCTCATTAATTAAATTTTATTTTCAACAAAAAATATTCATGAAAATTTGGCTAATATGAGGGATAACCATCTAATTCAAAAATTCTGATTTCTAAAAATAGATACGTTAATATCTTACTCGGTTTTTTGACTGAACCGCCAGGAATATTCACTGAATGAAGAATACTAAAAGAAAGATTGAATGGAATTTTTCCCAGTACAAAATAAAAATATGAAGGGTGGGAGGGGGGGGGAAAGAAAGGGACGAAGCTGAAAGATAAGCATATTCCGGCCGGACCAGGTGCGAGTTATTGTTGGAACACATCACGTGACCGTCCTTGCGCGGAATGCGACCCCGCGCTTGAGGGAATAAAAGAAAACAGGGAAATAAATAAAATTAAAAAAAAAAAAACTAAAGCCGAAATCCTACTACCGGATGTGGACGCTCCCATCAGTAAACGTTTTGGGGGTGGGAGGAGAGGCAGAAGATGGCCAGCGAAAGAAATCCGATTCCCTCCGGATGCGCGCACCCCCCACCCCCGAGGTGCGAGACTGCAGTGGAGTAGAGCGTTGAACTTGAGTTGAGAAATGAAAACAAAACTTCAACCGGCCAGACCAGGCAACAAGTCAGCCAAGCGACGCGGACCGCATTTTAATAAAACGGCCGCACCGGCGGACTGTAAACAAAGGGAAATGACGATTGCATCATTTCTTCTCAACCCAAAAATGGAAATTTTCCCACGTAATAGCTGATAGCCATAAAAAAAAACTCAGTTCTCATTTTAATAATGTAGATAGATTTTCACTTTTAGGTCATCAAGAATATTCACCAACAAAAATTACAAAGATAGGCGGCAACAAAATATGTAAAACGTATTATTTTATAAATTGTATATTTATGGGAACAAAATGGTGAACTGCAATGAAATCAACATTTGTATTTTTAAATATTTTTTTATCATATGTAAATATTTCGGAATAAAAATAACATTTCAAGATACAGATGAATCTTGTTTTACGAGCATAATTCATTCGTGAATCTTACACGTAATGTGAAGCACTCGTTAGATAAAACAATTATCCCCCCCCACACACACACACATACAGGGATCTATGTAAAATAGGAACGGAACAATGCGTTTCCTTCCAAAAAGAAATAAAAATTATAATAATGCAATTTAATGTTAATAAAGCATTTTTTATTTATAAGGAAGTTGTCTAAAGACATTTAACTTTAGAAAAATTACACACAAGATTACCATTAAATGAATTTGTGGCGAGCAGAGTTAACACATTGCGTACGGGTAACGAGATTTCTCATTTTTACCAGGACGAACGCTGAAGCCGGGTCACGAGATATGTCAAAATATCACGAGATTTTTAAAGTAAAAAGACTTATCCAATCAGGGAAGAAATGACTCAAAATATTTTGGAATAGAATTTTCAAAACTATCCCTAATGTGAATTTTACGAATCTTACAATTCAAATATTTTGCATTGAAATTCTTCCCCGAGGTACTATTATCACCGATATTATAAATCTAAATGATGCAACTTAACAAAACGAAGTCTTCAAATCTTGAAAAAGTAAGAACTCGAGACACGAAAAATGCGGGAATAAACTATATATTAGTAAAATGTCACCAAAAGATGAATCCATCAATATTTTTAAGACACGTGTTTCTTAGACTGATGATCGCAACACCAAACAATGACAGAGGCTTGCAGAATGCTCTCGGAATCTCCAATACTTGTGAGCAAAATGACTCAGAAGAAAAAGTAATAATCTTGGTTAAAAGATTTCAATATAATTTTTCTTGCTAAGTTATTTAAATTAATTTTCATTGCAATCTAGCATTTAGTTCTTATACATTTTTATTAATATGATTTATCTCTTAAATTAATTTTCATTGCAATCTAGCATTTAGTTCTTATACATTTTTATTAATATGATTTATTTCAGATTTGTAAAGATGCACATTTGTAATCGGTTTCATATTCATTTCTCGATGAATTGAGAAAATAAAACATCGGGAAATGAGTGAAAAATCAATGAATAAATTTCTTAAAATAGTGCACCGATCCTCGTTGACAATACGCTACTTTAATATATTAAAACTCAATTATAAATGAATAATAATAATAAATCAAAATTTAAAATAATTGATAATAATTTAATTTTAATTTTATATGCCACCTTTAATAAAATAAAAACAAACAATTATAAAATAACAATAATAAAAATTCTTCTTTATAATAAATATAACGATAAAAGTGTTTGAAAAAAATTTTTTATTAAGTTTCTTTTAATATATTTTTTAATTCCTGAGTCTCGACATTCTTTTTCTGATAGATTTGAAATGGTGGAACTTTCTTGCTAGCCAAAGGAGAAACCTATGATTTTAACTGCAGAATTTTTACCCTATTTTACCTATAAGCCCAGTTTGCAGATTCATGATCGAGTTCCCTGACACTCACAGCAACTTCCCAATAAGACTTTTTAATGGTGAAACCCCCCTTCTCGAGAATCGTCTCGAAACAAGGCGAGACACGTCACACACGAATCCTTCGCTGATGACAGTCCTTACACTCGAGGCTAAAAAAGAACAGCCTGCGGCAGGCCCACCCTCTGCGGTGATTAATAGCGAAGAGAAAGAGAGATGAGTAATAATCATTTATTCTCCGCAAAAATTAAAGCAGCGCAGATGGCGAGGGTGGACTCTGCACCCTTTGTTTGTTTATTTGGTGTTTGGTTTTCGTGTGGATCGGGGTCGACGGAGTTTTCATCACCTCTCATCGCGATATGATGGAAAGAAAGTGAATTATTTTGAAGTCATCCGCAGCTATAGAGACGGACCAAAAGATTTCAGAAATGGGATTTGCTTATCAAAGCTTATCGACATTACTGCGTCAAATGCCAGTGGTCAGGACTGGAAATATTTCTAAAGTAATCAGAACACGAAGGAAAATGAAGTTTTCAGATCCGTTGCATATGTGATGAAATTATAATCAACCCCGTGCTTTATGACGCTATTACAAAAATATGTATGAAACATAAATGAGAAATTATCCAGTGTGGTGATTGTTAACATTTAAACAACCTGATTTTTTGAAAGTTAAATCGCAGAAAGGGAGGGTTTTTCTCCCGCTAAGAGAGGGAATAAAGTGTCAAAAAATTGGTACGATCTGACAGATCACTTTATTTTTATTTACACTCAAGCTCATGACCTTTAAATACTGGACCACGATTCTTTCAAATATAGCAAAAGCACTCTTTTCATTATCTCACCCGAAAGCCTTTGAAGCTTACGCATTTTGGCTTGTTAGGAGCCATGTACTTCTGACGAATGCATAATAAGACCAGTGATATTATCTGGACCAGTGATATTATCCAAGTGAAGTTTTAAAACATATTGGTCTTACAAAAAAAAAAAAAAAAAAAAAAGAATTTATACATATATCGAGATAATGAACCTCAGCAAACTGCAGCCGTTAATCTATATCTATACTTATAAATAAAGCTCAATGTGTGCGTGTGTGTGTTGGCGCTCTACAGGCCAGGTCATTTGACCTACAGCTACCAGATTTGGTACATGTATACCTTAGAGGTCGGAAATGTGCACCTGGGGTCCCTTTTTTTGAATTTTTAATTAGAATTTTAATTATTAATTAAAAACTAACTTTCCCGCCAAAAAAATCTTCCATTTTCCCCACCGCCAAATGAGTAAGGCTTCAGTTTTTTTCCCAACAGTAATGACGCTAGGGTTAACATTTTTCGGCCGATTATTTCAAACGATTCTGTTTATTTTCTTAATGTTTGATGCATTTAAAATTAAACATTGTTAATTAATCCATGTTTCAGATTCATTCAAAAGTACTTTTGAATTAAAATAACACAGAATAAAGGAAATTAAAAATTTCTAATATGCATAGCGTTACCCGAACTGGCGTAGAAAAATTCATGCATTTGCTTTACCGTAACTGGCGTTGAAAATTCACGCATGCGCATTGTGTTCTGATTATTGACATGACAACCATTATCAACTTAAAGCATAAATTATACGAGAGGTAACAGAAAATTAGAGAGATGACTGGAAGGCCTTTATAATATTATGAGTGAATTATATGACTATCAAAATTTGGTTTTAAAATATTTTGATGAAGAATCTATTAAAGTTAGAATTGCGTAAAATATTTAATTATTAAAATTTAAACGAACATTAAGATTGGCGAACCGGCTGGTCGCCAAAGGCGGCTAGTTATATATAAATCCTAATACAATTCTGCATTTCACTTACGCTGTCCTTTTTCCCATGTTTTCTCGAAATTCTAGTTCTTGTTCCATATGCAGACAAAAACAAACAAACAAAAAGATTCAGATGGCCCTAATAATTATAAGAACACCCCTGATAAATCCAGGGGTTTCCTTTATTTCAATTCGAGACTACGGCCATCGTGTCCCCTTCTCGCTCTTCTATCATTCGTCATCTCACCAGAATGAGGCAGTGCGGAAAGGCGAGATCTTTCGTTTCCAAAAATAGACGCAATCCAACGTGGGACAGTCAACAGAGAAACGGAAGCCACTGTTTCTCAATTTACCATTCCACCCCCTTCAAGGTCACAGAGCTAAGAAGTCCCCTACTTCATTTCAACAAGACAGACAACAGACAGATAAAAGACCATGGCATGGTTGAAGGCTATCCAAAAGGACAGACAGCTGTCGCCTTCTCTCATGAAGCTGGAAAGAGACAGAAATTTTCAGCTGTCACTTGTGTTTTGAAAACTTGCACTTTTGTTTCTCTTTCATCAAATCGATCTTTTATATTTTATATATTTATTTCAGTTTTCTTCTTCTAATCCGTAATTTCACTTGCTAAGAGCGATGAGATGTGCTATCGGAGCTATGCAACATACATATTATTAAAGTAGAACTCCCAAACTATATTTCAAGCGCCACATATTCTCTGAATACCAAGAGCTTTTACTTTTACTTAAACTGCATTCTATTTGCTTAATATAAAACAGTCTTACAATGTAACTTCTTCATGTCAATTACTTTTCACATTCTAAAAGCGAAGAACTCACTTTTTGAATGTGAACAGCACTTCACTTTTCATTTCGAAAAGTGAAGTCGTGCTCGTGTTCTCGAGTAAAGTGCCTCGCCACGCGACTGAAGACAAAACGTTCATTGGCAGATGCACCGGCCCACTCGTACGGGTATCGTATGTTTCAAGAAGAAACAGCAGAAGCTAGATTCATCTGTTTGAAAATGTTGCTGTTAATACAATGGAATAAAAATTATAGAAATATTCAATTTTAAAATACTCGTTTCACTTGATTAAGAAGGAATCATTGAAAACGCGAACAACGAATCTAAGTAAGAACTCATGTATAACTTGCTTACATAAAAAATAAAGAACAAGATGTAGATAAAATGTACGTTTCAACAAAAAACACCATTCAAATCAAATAATTTTTTGATAAAGCATTCTCTAATTCATATTTTTTTCTTGAATTTTATTCTCAGTCGCATGAGAATTTTCAACCGCCTAGCTCATCAGCTTCAATTTAAGGAAACAAGAAGAGTCAAAATAGGCACGATAAAAAAATTTAAGAAAGCAGACTAAAAATGAGGCAAGAAATGTATCGGTTAAAGTTTTAATTTGCTTCTTTATATGTTTAAATTGATATGGATGGCTTTCATCCACTTTTATATTTGTTACTATAAGTAATCGTAGTAATAATAATAATAATACAGCTCTTGCCACATTTCATTCAATGCACATAAATATTAGGGTGTCCAAAAAGTTTCTTTCTCATCGCGCTATGCAGGGCCTTATCTGGCTCTGCTTGTGCAAACATGCAGGCTTATCCATTGGCCGTCGGTTTCAGTCGTCCCAGAGCTCTTTTACAGTATGTTTCGTTTGTGCCATCATCTACACCCCAAAAAAGTTCTTTTGTCTATTTGGTGGGATTGAAACGAGCTCCTTTTTCATGGTGAAACAATACATTTTAAGAAATACTGTCATCAACTAGATCAATTGAAAGTTGCCATGGTAAAAAAACGGCCAGAATTAAGGAACCGACGAGGCGCTGTTTTTCACCATGGCAATGCGAAACCACATATTGTATTGGTCGTAAGCGAGAAGCTCTTACAGTTTGATTGGGATGTTTTACCGCTTCCTGCATACTCTCCAGACCCCGCTCCATATGATTATTACTTCTTTCTGTCCTTAAAAAATTCTTTTCACGATAAACGCTTTAAATCCATCAGCGGAATAAAAGCGCACTTCGAGGATTATTTCTTGTTCAAAACACAACAATTTTGGAAAGAAGGCATAATGAGGCTTCCTGAGAGATGGAAGAAAGTAATGAAGCAAAAGGGTTCTTATATAACAAAATAAATAATATCTTAAACAGTAAATATTGCGCATTCATTTCATATTATAAATAGGAAAAAAACTTATGGGACACCCTCTTTTAACACGAAATACGTTAAAAATCAGGTAAGAAAAAAACGAGCTAATTTGCAATTGGTATTCGTCCAAAAGACAAAAGATTGAATTGAAGTTGCTGGTTTTTTTTTTTTTTATGCGCCTCCTGATAATAGAATAGTGCAATTATTTCTTTTCTCTAATACCACCATTTCTAACAAGTCGGGGACAGATTTTAAAAGCAAAGCTCTCACCTAATCAATCATTAGACCGCAAAGGTAAGGAAGCTTTAAAGCCATCAAAACAAAAGGAAAAACGCGGCCTCATCTCAAAAGGTCAGACATAAATCATCTTGCAGAAAGCGCATTGATTTCCTACTTCCGAAAGACAGCAATCATTATTAATAAACATCTTCCCTCCCACGGCGAGGCAGATCCACTATTTCCTCGCCAAAACAAAACTGACAAGGAGCCGACTTAACAAGACCGTGTGCCACACTTATCTTCAAAAGAGTCTTTATATCGGATAATCGATTACGCTCCTAACCTTACAAGGACGGGAAGAAACACGCATTTTTCTACTTTTTTCCATACCGGAATGCTTGGACGATCGATTTTAAGCCCCGTTCCATGGCGGAGGGGAAGGGACAGCGCTGAAAAGAAGAACGTAGAAAGTGGAACATATATATTTTCTGTAGCGTATTAAGTGTTAGAAACTTATATGTGATTCATTTTTGTTTGCAAAGGTTGTGAGAAGGAAATTCAAGTTTCATTTGATATAGGAAGGACAATCAGGTGGAACCAAGAATCTCTGCAACGCCGTTTGGCACGCACTTTTCATATTTCACGAATGCGATTACATCCCCTTTTCTCTCTCTCTCTCTCTGCTTCTCGATATTTTTCATTTATTTTTGTGAAATTTAAAATCATTAAACATATATCATCACACAAATAAGAACATAATTTGTTCAAGGAAGAAAAAAAAAAAAAAGGAAAAGGAGAAGGATGGAAGATGGTATTCATTCATCTAAAAAGCAATTAAAAATTTCGTTTTCTTTATGAAATGTGGTTACAAGATAAGAAAAGGAGTTCTTTCAGCGATTCTGCTTTGTTTGTATTTCACTCCACTTATTTTTTATATCGATCCATTTCTTTTTTATTTCACAGAAAGTATCATGAAACGAAACCATCCAAACCAAAAGAAGAAGGAGAGGAAGAAATATTTTACTGTCATTCGCCTGTTAGAAATAACCAAAGGATGAGTTGAGTTTATGTTTTCGAGAATTTGTGAACACAAAAGAAGAAGGAAAGCGGTGAGTAGATGGGAGCATCCAATGAGCTGAAGTGTTGCCATTTTTATGGAAAGACAGAATAAAAACAGCGACAGGTGAATCCATTCAATCATTTGGGATAATATCTGCTGCCAACACCTGCTTCCAAAGCAGACACATGTGTCAACCAGTAGTACCTATAGCAAAAGAGCAGAAAATTCGGGAAAACTAAGGTTTTAAAAATGCAATTAAAACAAAGTAGCATAGAAAATAATTTGAAAGATGTATCAAAACACGAAAAAAAGTCATTCACAAAGTAGAAAGAATGCAACTCATCAAAATCGGAGCTTTTCTTTTTAAGAAAAAAAAAAAGGGGGGGGGAGGACTATAAAAGAAGCAGAACACAAAATAAATAGCTTAGCAGAAAAGGTTAAGGAAAGGCAAAAAAGAAGAAAGGTAAACCAAAACTGTAATCAATTGTGATCAATAATAAAAAAATGTTATTTAAAATGATCTATTTACACCAAAATTTAACTCCTGATATATAGGTAATGGTATTTTTAAATCTAAATGAAACCTTCATTCATTTCCAAAGTTTTATCTTAATGTAGGACATATTAACTTCAGTCCAAAATGTTCTCTTATTTCCAGATCCAATTTCATCTCTTTTATTTAATGAATGCAAAAGATGCGCGCACACACACAAGTGGTATTTAAATATTTTAAAAATGATTATTAATAGAACTGCCATCATTTCATTGCAAGATACTGAATTTATTAACATCACCGCTCAAACTACAATCTTTACATACATTTGTGTCGCTCATTTTCAGTGAAAATGAATGTGAAACTTATTGCTAAAATCCTCCTGTCCAAGAAAGAGTTCTCATTTCGGTGAATGATCGAGCGTCTAACACATCTTGCAATGTTGGCATGTCGTCTGCATTTAAAGTATATTACCGCTTATCTTGTGGTCCAATTGGCACTCACGTAAAATACTTTTTCTCAAAAATAAAAGGGATTAGCCTTGTTTCACTCAACCACTGCACTTAAGACTCTCCATCGAAAGTTCGAATCTTTCGGCCCACGCTGCATTACCGGCAGGGAAAAGCAATCCATTCCAGTTGTTGATGAAGGTCTAATGGTGGCTCCTGATGTGGGTGAGGGAAAGAAGATGAAGGCTGGGCAACTGTTGCGGAACAGATGTGATCGTTGCCCCCGACCACCACTATTTACAAAATAAGTTGAAGTTAACTTTAGAAAGGAATGGCACTGGGAAGATAAAGCGATTACAATTTACTCCTAAGCGAATTACTATCGAAACGATTAGTAATTACATGCTTGTGATATTCTAAAGGAAAATAAGTTTTTAAAAAATGAGTGGAGCCAAAAAATTAAAAAAAATAATAATAACTAGAAAAGTTTTAAATTCTTCATATTAATGTGACGGCTCTTCAATACTTTGATCGCCAGAATCAAAATTTAAACGTTAATATCCAAAAAAACATTTAATTATTTTCGAAGCGTAATGGGATGACATTGAGTTTTTGTTCATCACCACCAAAGCCAGAGAGTGCCCTCAAATAGAAAAGTAAAGAATCGAAAGCCGATTCATTTTTTTTTTTTTTTTTTTTTTTTCTTCTTCTTTCCATTCCATGGCATTTTAAATCACGAATTGAAAGCATGAATGGTCTATTAGTAAATCTAATTCGATTTTACGATTACATTATAAAAATATTTAATTTAACCAATAGTGCAACTTTATTCATTTGTAGGCCATATAAATCGAGTTTTCGATGTAAAACACTCCAATTCGGATGGTGACGAGCGATAACGAAAGAAAGAGGGTTTTTCTAAAAATTGGGAAATGCTTGCGGTTTATTAACAGTGATGTTTCGACAATTTTGTCGTTTTTGTTGCATGTCTGATAAAAGGAAGTTTTTGAAAAGCGTGCAACAATTTAGACGTTATCTACAATCGTCAGATTTAGCTTGCTAATGAATAAAATTTGAATTGACGGCGATCATTTCCTTAATGTATACTTTATTAGATGCAAATATTTGCTCTAAAAAATTTAGATAAAAAAATATATGAAGTAAAAAATAACGGTAACGATATTTTTTAATGTAATTTTCAATTTATCCGCGTTATTAAAATCATTTTCTTGACTTCAAATGTTTCTTTCACTTTAAATAACAGATTAAACTTCAATGAGCAGGGCCATTTCTAAGCAATTATCCATTTGAAGTGTCCTCATTGAATGCTTACGACAAATTCTCCAGCACATAAAACATTCATTTATGTCCATTTTAATTTCTGACTCTTTAATTGTCTCTGCAGAAATCTCCACCGAATCAACGGCACTAAAAAACAATCTCATCTTAGGAGTTCGGATAATCAGCAGGTTCCTTAAGGTTGAAAAATTATAATTAGCTTTCTTTTCAACTATCAGATTCGGCCTGTTTACGGGTCGCATGCGTCTTCAAAGAATGCAGCAAGTCAAGTTTCACAAACGAAACACATCGTGCCATTTTAATTACAAACCATGGACGAAAAACTGAGAAATTTTGCCAAAAGCACGCCAGGCAATAATCTGTTTTCTTTCAACCGAATTAGCAGGATTTTCCTAAGATTACAATCATTTAAAATGGACACACTGTGCGAATAGAAGAGCAGCTCCATTTTATTGATTTCGAGTTTACCACTCAATACACGTCTTTCGGTGTAGTTCCCTTTTAGTAGTAGCTGCATCTGAATGTGAATGAATAGCAATGAATCCCGACACGTTCACGCATATGCTTAGACGTCTTCCATGAAAGAGAGAGAACACATTT
This sequence comes from Argiope aurantia, assembly GCA_026543865.1. Lineage (NCBI taxonomy): Eukaryota > Metazoa > Arthropoda > Arachnida > Araneae > Araneidae > Argiope > Argiope aurantia. Next base: position 163,366 of record JAPMOR010035218.1, on the reverse strand, counting down.
GTTTATATGGCAAAGTATTTACTGAACTTAATAAGGTATTGATTAATCGAAAACTCGTGAAATATATAAAAATGACATATTTTTCAATATAACCCAGGATGAGACGATTCATTTTTCAGTTTAGTTTAGTTATATTAAGTTAGTTATATTATTAGTTATTTCAGTTACTATCCAGTTTTAAAGGAACACTAGGGCTAATTTGGGACGGACTTCGTCATTTTGAACCACGGTCAGATGATGAGGACTACACCCGAGCTGGCATCGCTCGCCCCTCCAAACTTTCACACCACACCTGCGGGAGGACGTTTGGCCCCGACGGATTTAACGTGCATCGGTCCCGCTAACACGATAGTTTTTCGGTGGAATCGGGTCTCGGACCTTAAACCCACCCGTTCTGAAGCCGAGACCTTGCCACCAGGCCACCGCGGCTCCAATTCCTCCATGAGTGTGAGAGAGAGAAAATACATTTGTTTATTTGGTAAAACATTAATTTTGCTGAACAGGATAAAGTATTGATGAATCGAAGAGTAAAATATATAAAAATGGCATATTTATTTCAACATGACATAGGATGAGACGAATCACAAACACAAGGTCACTAATAATAGAAGAGAAGTTCAAAAGAATAAGAATTCCAAGTTCTGTCATTTGATTTCTTCCATGGACTTTTGAATTCACAAAGTTAAAATGTCTCCTATTATTAAAACTTTGATTACTTCGAAGTCAAAACAAAACAAAGAAAATTGAAAGCACTCCCCATACTTCTGCATTGTTTTGTTCGTTAAATAAATAGTTTGACATAATTCCAAAAATAGATTCTTTGACTAAATGATCGTAAGTGAATAAATTTTAAGGCTCAATGAGAACTTCACTACCGCGAATTTTTCATTTGATAAAAAACGAACCTGAAACCCTCCGGTTCCGAAGCCAGGACCTTACCACCAGGTCACCCCGGACCCTTGTGAGGTATGAGAAAGTTTAATTAATTCTCTTATACTAACCTTGAGATTCATGACTCCCTCAACAACATATTTTTTAAAAATCAAATCATGACAGATTATAAAGCCGCGTTACTTTAACAGCCTAACATCCGTGTCAATGAACCTAACTCATGGAGTCAAGCCCCATCACATTATAGTTCCATTAGAAACAATATTGTCTGCACACTGTGTTTCATGATTCTTTCTCATTCCTCACGTAAACATTACAGAAAAAAAAAATCATAATCTTTTTTTTTTTTAATAATGGAAGCAAATTACGAAAGGAAATATTTAATGAAACAATGAAAACAATTCGAATTTCATTTTACAAATGAACTGGATTGTTAAAATTGTACAAAAAAATAATTATGAATTTTCTTTTTTATTATTCAGTAAAAAAAAATTGCACTACAATTAAATTGGTATCACTAATAAGACAATTTTTTTTTTATTTAAAAGTTATTTCTATGTAATAATATCTTTGGAAGTTGCAAATGGAAAAATTCCAAAATCTCACTCAATTACCGATTTAGTTTTAATTTTAAAAAGTTCCTCTGAACCCACTTTCTCATGTGTCAATTCTAATCGTCTTCTTAAGTTAAACAATTTGGCTCGTAGAGTGACAGTCACATGTGCTTCTTTATTAGAAGTAAAAATAAATTTTTAAAGCTGTTTTTGCTTTCAATTTTTTGTTTTCTTTTACAAAAAACATTTTTAAACCTGGTTCTCCTTAACTCCAGTTTTCGAATAAACCTAATCTTCATTGTATCCTTCATGTAGTCTCGTTAACTTTGAATGAATCCATTTAAAAATATTTAAACATAGAAAAAAAGCATAACAAATTATAACGACCATTTTCGTTCAAACTCACGAGGAACATGTGTTCAAGAAATTAAATATTCGAATTTGAACTATATATTGTCTCTGAATCAAAAAGAAATGAGGGGCGAAATACAAAAGCTGCCCGAAGAAATCCAATAAGAGAAAACAAAGGCCTTTCTTCTCGAGGGCGAAAAATACACCGACAAAGTTGACTGTAGAAAGATCGAATAGCTTACAACAGAATAAATTATGAGACAACTTTCATTTGAAGAAACAGAAAGAAAGAAAAAAACATTGTGAAGTTTGTTTTTATCTAATGAACTGGTCAATCTACATTATTTCACTGGATAAAATCTTAAATTAATACATTCAAGACTTTCAATCAATGAAATAATAATCAATGATTTTTTTTATATAAAAGTACTATATTGGGTTATCATAACCGCTGTTAGAAAATTCTGATTCATTTTTGTGCTAAGATATTGTAAAATCAAATTGTTGATCTTTTACCTATCATGTCTTATTTCGTCAGATTTTATACTTTATTCCAAGACTTATAATAGATATTTTAATTCAATTCGTTTATATGAAGGTGCCTTTTTGGGTCTATTTAATAAAAGATCTCGTGTCATTTTGTATCCTCATGCAGTAAATGCAGCACTAGGCAGATCAACATCCGGACATGGACTGATATGGTTTGATTCTCAATTTGAAGCAAAAATTAATGACATTTGAATATGGAATAAAACGTTATATCGGTATCTGAAGAACAATCAGCTGTAATATAAAATTATTTTGGATTGACATCTTTTTAAATTTAAAGGATGTGTAATTGCTTTTATATGCATTACACATATTACATGTATTTAGTGTATACTAACGAAAGATAGCTGTATTGCCAGCATTGTTCCCGATTAACTAAGATCATTTCTAATTTTGATTGTTTGCCCTGAATATGGTTTATACAAAAACATTATCTAACAAAAGATTAAATAAAGAGATCTTTTAGCTGGTAAAGTATAGTTTCTTCCGGATGTATTCATTTCTCTTCAACTATTAAACATCGCATTTCGATAACCATGTAAGAGATACTACTTTTTCCAATATCTCTGGCACATGGGAAATACACGAGAAGGTGAAGTTCAGCGTCTTTTTTTTTATTAGCAAATAGTAATTGTGGAATAGAAAAAAATATTAGTTTTCTTAAATTAGGTTCTGAAGAATACTTTTATTATTCAAAGAATAGGAACACTCAAATATAACTAATGTAACGTAACCAGGAAAAAAAATTCTAAAATTATTAGTAAAATGTATTATTTACACTTTTCGAACTTTCCCCGGTGTTGTAGTATAATTTTTTTTTAATATATAATAATCTTCTTTCCTATACTTCTGAAATTTATTTTTTGATATCATTAATTTCTAAGTTTTATTTTTTGAATCTAGTTTTTAATACTACCTATTTTCTCTACTCTAGCCAAGAGCTTCAGGTTTGTGTGCCTGAATTTTAAAGCGTCCCCCTCGATCGAATTTCGGAAAATTTGGTCATTTTAACCTTCTCATTGATTATCCCGCAATTACCACAGGTCATTCATTTTATTTTCTGCAGCATCCTAGAAGTTACAGTTAAATATTTTATTTTTACAGATTTCAATTATTTACAGGGTAACATATAAATAAGTTCATTTCATCTTATAAATATTTCAACTTGTTTGCAAATGTCGTATAGAGTGATTTCGATGAATCGTTCGTCAGAAAGGAAACAAACATGCGAATGGAAACGCGAAAATGTTTGCGCTTAGTAAAACAAAAGGAAACTTTCATATTTTAATCACAGGTGTACATTAGGTTACGTAACAGCACTTGGAAGTATCATCAAATTGTCACCATTACGCAGTCAATCTAAGCTGTTAAAAAAAAAAAGGCTATCATCATAAGCACTCTTCCTTTTCCATGATTATCCCTTCTTAAAATCATTCAAATCTAACCCGACGTGTCCTCCACGTGAATGAAAATTCTTTGAAAATCAATCTGCAAATGTCCTAGCGAAAAAAAACCGCAGGGTTTATGAGCACAAATAGATAAGATATTCTATGGATTCAACTAATTAGATAGGCATCAGTGACTCATCTGAATAAAGGAGGAAATCGAGAAGAACATCAAACGTGGATTACTCGGTGATAAAAAAAAAAAAAAAAAAAAAAAAAAGAGAGAATTACCTAAATGGGTAATAAATCCTCTAGACAAATGAGTCAGCGAATGGAAGTGAACTCGGTGGGTTGTTTCAATAAAGGAAAACCAATCGAATGAATATATTTCGATGAGCATTAGCATGAAGTCTGACACAAACGTTGTAATTTGCGAGCATTAGTCATCCAATGTCAGGATAAAATTTCGAGAAAACAGTTTTTATGAATAATTAACGAATAGCAGTTCTGAATAAGAGGCAATCTAAAGAAGAATTAAAATATTCGTCCCTCTGTAGCTGAAGCAGAGATCAAAACCCCTTTCGTGGCAAACCAGACAGCAGGACAAAGGATATTATGTGTTTTCTTTAAGATGATTATCATTTACACAACATATTTTTAGTATAGTTGTAAAATGCCGCTTTCGAGCATAATTCTATCGTGATCATTACCAATATGCCATTTCCATCGGAAAATGTTTCAATTTTTTTTTTATTATTATTTTTAATAATAATGCAACTGATTTTCAAAAGTGAATAGGAGAAATTCTTTTGAAAGCAAGCCCAGTTTTACTGGAAGTACACGCACGGAAAGAATCGAATTCCCTCAACTAAATAAAGGAATAGCGAAGGGCCTATACCTCTCGAATACCTATAATCTGTCTTCAGTGAATATTAACGTAGAAGGTGCTACGCAAAACTTTGCGATTCCAGGATCTTTTCTGCGTGAATTTAGGATCGAGACCCCACAGTTCCGAGCGTAACGCAGCTGCAGCATATAATATGCTCTTCTGTAGCGTATCTGTGAATCTTCTTGAAAAACAGAGCTTGTTAAAGTATAAATTTCATATTTGAACACGGGCTCATTGGAACTGGAGTCATAGAAACGCTAATGACAGATCATTCAGTCGCATTTCTTAATATTAAAAACAAAAAAATAGCCTTTTGATTTTAAACATTTTATAAATAAAAATATTAAATTCATAGTTTTATGACCCATTATTATTTCATTGTCTCATATGTACATCTGAAATCCTTTCAACGCTTTTTTTTAAATAGATAATTTTTATCAGCTTTTTTTTAAATAGATAAGAATCGAAATATCATTTTAAAACAGAAAAATGGTGGAGGCAGAAATTTATATAAAAGTTCTTGTAATCTCAATGCCCTTTTTAATTACAGATAAGAAGAAGAAAAAAAAAAAAATCTGGAACCAGAGAGTGGTGTCTTGAACTTCGCTAAAAAGAGCACAGCAACAACCATTTTCGAGAGGGCCACACATAAAAGATCCAACTGAAGTTCATTTCTCGCCAGCATGCAACATAAAGAACGCCATTCATAACCAACTGCTCGGTTGATCCGGAAGTAAATCGCTCGATGAAGCCGCCTGTTAGTTGCAAATTCGCTTAACGAAAATGTCGCAAGTTCAAAGATGTAAATCTTCCTCGGCATAGAACTCAATTAAGAGAGGGTCCCATAATATCGCCAGAAAACTAATTACGATAATCATTTAAACAAAATTAATTAGCTGCGGAAGAAAGTCACTTGGAATATCTCGCCCATCTGTCTGTAAGTCGATTTTAATAATTCAGACAGTATTTTAATCATCGATTCCAAAGGGAGGCGGAAGGGATTAAATCCTGGAAAATCTCATGTAAGCTGAAGTGACATCGGCAAAAATTGGATTTCTCTGCAGCCCGAATTCTGTAAGAATAGCCGCGTTTGTATTAGTTTCTGAAACGTATGCAAGTTACTCAGAATAAGATGGATGCAAAGTTAATTATAAAAAATGTTAAAATAGGGTTTGTATCATTTCTTTAAATACTAATTATAAAAAAAAATGGCGGATACAAGTTTACTTTTTTATTTTATTTTTAGCTGTACAGAGAATGAGTTGATCTTGGCGTTTCCGAAATAGTAAATAAAAATAAAGATAGACCGCCACACAAAGAACAAGAAATTTAATAGCAAAAGAATTTAATAATTTATAATAATACGTTTTAGTTTATTTAAAGGTATACTAAACGGCGACCCAATGTTTTGATAAACAATCAGTTGCTACAAACTAATCAAATGCAAGAATTTTAAACTACTTTAATTAGAAGAAATTCAAAATTATTATTTTAAATATTTTATTAGGTGAAATTCAAAACAATTTTTTTAGCTGAGATTAAATCTCCTGATTCAGATTTTTTAATGAAAACCGAAACTAAGAAAAAGAAAATTCTACTGTACATTTCAGTGTAATTCATTTAATTTTTCTTTCTTTTTTTGGAAATCAAATTTTTAATGGAAGAGTCTTTATTTTTATAATATTCTCATAGTCCATAAATAAAAATATTTAGAAATAAATTAACAAAAGATTTTACTATCTACACTTGGCCAATGCATTAACATAAGAAAAAGAATTGCACATTCTTAGAATGATATTAACTAAAGAATAAAGAATCATTTCAAGAAAAGCAATTAAAACATACAATGAAAAAGAAATTCATCTAGTATCAAATTAAAATAACTAATGAGCAGTTTTTAAAATGTATTAGATTCTACTGTATACAGCACCTCCAAAAAATTAAATATATCTTAAGTTTAAAGCGTTCAAAAAATGAAATAAAGCTTTCATCACATAAGAAAAAATTGTTTAATATATTATAGAGATGGGAAAGAGAGAGAGAGGCGAATTGATTAATACCACTACAAATTTTGAAAAATGGAATGCAATAGAATTAAAAAGATTTTTCAAACGAAAATTCCTTACGGAGGGGGGGGGGCCGAAAAGGAGGGGGGAAAAAAAAACCCAAAAGATTTTTTTTTTTTTTTTTTGAAGGAAGGAAAAACGTACACAGTTTGCACTATAAACCACTCCCACCCCTGTCACGCAATCCAACGCGAGGCACTCGGCATGTGACGTCACTAATAGCAACAGTCTGAAACAGGTGCAGCTTCATTTGTTACGTTATAATGAGAACCGGGTTGCAGCTTCCGACACTTATTTCAGTAAAAAAAAGGAAGAATTTATAAAAATGCATATCGAACTACGATATACATCCCCCCCCCCCCCCGTCTTATTACAAAAAGCAATTCCAGTTCAGCAATCTAACATTTTTAGATGATTCTAGCTATTTTTTACGAGATGCAAAAGAAACGGAATCAACGAGGAATTTTAATAAGAGAAAGAAAAAGAAATTTATCTTCAGGGGAAAAGAGGGCGTATTAAAGAGGGAAGCTGAGGATGTCTGCATTATTTAAATGAAAATTATATAAAGAAATAAGCATATTGTTTGGTTAATACTGAATTATATTACTAAAAAAACATTTTACTTTTTAAATGAGCTTTTACGGAAAAAGTATTATCTAAAAATACATAAACAAATAAAAACAAAGCAACTAAAAGTATTTTCCAAGATTTCTATTTCAAGTAAATAATTATATAAATGAATTGCAGTATCATCACTTCAAACACAAAATTTCATTGAAAACAGATTTATTTCCTTATTATTTTGAACACTTTTTGTAAATAAAAATTATTAATTAACACTGCAAATCGTCATTTCATCTTCATAAATGGAAATTCTAAAAATGTTTGCAATAATGATATATTAACATATTAATGTAAATTTTTGAGGCGATTTCTTAATAAGAAATGGAAAAATATCAGAGATGTACAATACGCATAAAATGCAAATATCAAAATATAAAATTCCAAATATTAAAACTTTTAATTTCAATTGCAAGATTTCCATTTTTTTTGACATCTTTGATATTTAAAACATTAATTATAATAATTTAAGCAAAACAATAAAAAATAACTTTATATTATATATATTTGCTTCGAAAAGTTTATGTTAATTAGTCAGAATTATTTGAGCGCCTACAAACTTTTCCTTAACCAATGTAATAAAAGGAACCTTGGCAAAACCTCGGAGATTTTCTGAAAAAGCATTCCAAATCATACTATGTATGGTAACTATGGAAACACTTTATATTTTTATTATTAAAAACTATAAAAAAACATGTAAAAAAGAGAAAGTCAATCATTTTAGAAACCCATTTTACCATAGAAAAATAAAACAAATGCAGTTTGCCTGAAAATAAAATACTTTAAAATAAATAATTAGTAGCATCAGTTGATAATGTGATTGAGATAGGATCTGCGATGTGCGCAAGAAAGAGCATCCATTTGATCAGATTATAAAATGAAAACAGATATTTCTTTGAGTCATAAATTTGGAACAGTCATAAAGCTAATTATTTAAGGAATTCTGAATTATTCACAAACCCAGTAATTCTTATTCAAAACGATACCTGTGCAACTAAAAATTTTACCACAAAATTTTTCTTTATAAATTATTCCGATTAAAATTACCCGTTGCAATTAATACAGAATATATAAAAAGATACATAAGATAGATAAAATAATAAAAAATAAATCATAAAAATCATAAAAAAATAAATAAAATTATAAAAAATAAAATAATAAAATAGATAAAAAGAATACATAAAATAGATATAATTAAGAATACATAAAAATTGCGTATATGAAAGAAGGAAAAAAAAAAGTTAAGATCTCGCGAACAATTTAAATTAAAATCGTTTGCCTCATAAAAATTATATGATAAACACATAATGAAAACAATTTTGTAATTGAAATACAATATATTTTCAAGAACTTTTAACGACTGTGAAAATAAGCCAGTTCAATTCACTAGACGAAAATTGACGATAAACGACATTCGTACGTGACAGATGGAACGAATCTAAACTATTCAGTTTCCGTCAGCAATTATTGCCTGAAGAAAAAAATTAAAACGATACTGCCGATGTAAGAATAAAAATAACTTACTCGGCTTCGAAGATTTGTACTTGGCTAGTATCCTTGTTATTCCTCTGATATCCTCGGCTTTCACTGCTTGAAGCAAATCCAATTCCTTTCCCATTGTGGATAAGGACAACATGATAGAAACAAAACGAGCTCCTTCAAGCTCGCAACAAACCGGATAAGAAGGTGAAGGCTTTTAAATCCATGGAAGCGGCGTACAAACAGTCACTGAACTTGTTCGGAGATTTTTCACATTGGCGATCGAACCGACATTTAATCCAAGATAGCTGGCGATCGGTGGAAGGATAATCCAAGCTCGAATGAATGTAAAGCTGATGTTAAATATTTGACAATAACAGAAACACTGCCAAATGTAATGACAGGCAGCGTGGCATCGCGACGCTAAGCAACAGCCATTTCGAACTCGCAGCTCCGTCTGAGCGATGTTATTGTTAGCTTCTTAGCCTCTCTCGCATCGTGCGATTCGAAATCCAACGCGCATGCGTCATCTCTACCAATCAAGGCGACGAAGGTTTTGGCGGTAGTGGTGATTTCCCTGCGCAGTTTTAATGCTTGTAAGGCGATTTTCTTTTCTTCCTTTATCGTTCCTATTTCATGCATCACATTCATATTGAATACAATTCACGCTATCCAGATTATTATTAAGATATGCTGAATCGATGACTGTTTATTAAAGGAAAGAAGAAAATGACGAAAAATTATTTTGCAAGTCAAATCTTGTGATTTTATTGACGAACCATTCGCAATCCACTATTACGCGCATGTGCACATATCATAAAATCGCAAAAATACCTTACTCGCATTAAAGGATGATAATTGAAGTATTTTATTTTACACCACATGAAATATCTTATTTATGTGAGAAAAATTATTACTTTCATTAAAAATTGTTTATTATAATTTTAATGGAGAAGGATTCGTCATGTATTCTACCACCGTCCTTTTTCTTTCTTTCTTTTTTCCCAACCATTCTTACTTTCTTTTTTAGTGAGCTCCTACTTCTTCTTTTTAGATTTATTACGCATCTCAGCTTATTAAAGCATTTTTAAACAGTAAATAAGAATGAATGGTCAAACGATATTCATGTTAATGTTGTAACGGAAAAATGTAGAAATGAGGGAAAGAGAGATTTTTAATGTTGCAGATTCTAATCTTCGGGGAAAACGCGGAAACAGTATATATATAGTAAAAAACAGTATAACATAACAGTAAACAGTAACAATATAAGAGTAAAAAGAGGCAGGCCATATATATATATATATATATATATATAGCCTTTTTTTAAGTCAAATATGATGCAAAGGAGAAAATATAAGAATGCCTATGAAACATTTGCATTTTTATATATATATATATATATATATATATATATATATATAT
>JAPMOR010035218.1:111511-143159 GCA_026543865.1 Argiope aurantia | reverse complement strand
ACCCATATTAACTTCATTCTAAAATGCTCTCTTATTTCCTGATCCAATTCCCCCTTTTTTAGTTAGTTAATTCAACACGAGCTCTGTAAAATTGTTGAAATCGACAAGTTCTCACGGTCCGAATCAAGGGATAAAAATCTGCCAATTTAAACAAGTTCTTCTAAAAGATCCCTATATTGCCCTTACCTAAATCGACAGATGTAAAGAAATCCCTATCAGAATCTCATGGTATATAATTACCGGGGAAAATATTTTTGCCACTCTTTTCTCTTTCACTCTTGTGTCGTGCTGTAGATTGACGCATCTCGTCGCTGCTTGCTTATACATAAATTATACCTCCCAGGATGGAATAAAGCGAAGTTTTAAAATGACAAAAATGTCTTCTCTGTATATATTTATGAAAGACACGAAAATGTAATATTGTAAGCATTGTATGTAATAAGAATATGTAATATTGCTTCTCCGCTAAGTAACTATCAACACTGAAATGCGAAATTTGCCGATAATCTAAATGGACATTGTATGGCTGCTGGGTCAATGATCCCTGACCTTAGTGACTTGATGGTGAAGCTTTGGCTGACAAAAATGATATTTCTGGAAAATATAAGAATTACAGCAATGTTTCTATTAATAGATGAAATCTAGAGATACTTCCAGAAAATTCCAAATCCTCTTGGAAAACTATAAAAGGCGAAGTGCTCACACGTGGTATGAATTCGATTTTTGAAGTGCTTTCGTATGTTCCGAGTGCTATTGTGATGTTGATATTCAATTAACAATATGTTGTTTGCATGTGTGTTCTTGATTTCTGCAAGTGCTGTCTTTGTGTAAACCTCAGCTGTGTTTTTCTGTCACTATTTCGCTCTTTCTTGTGGAATAAAGCGTAATTATCAATTATCAAACCTGCGGAACATTTCCCTTTATTCAGTCACTGAACTTATTTCCGAAATTAGAATATTACATATGATCATTACAAACCGGGAAAGAAATAATTCTTCAATACAAGTACTAAAATTTCTTCTTTATTCTATACAAGTTTTAGCTTTGTTACAAAGTTTTTGCCATTCACTTTGCATTTTGCACATATTTTAAGCTACGCATTTATTTATTTTCATGTTGATATTCATATTTGAGGAAAATATAATTCGCATTTTGAGCTCATGCGTTTATTGGCACATACGTTGTTATAAATCTACAGAAAATATTAAATACATTTATTTACGTAGAAGTTTTTTTTACAAGAATCAAAAATATTAAAACCTTGTTTAATCAGTCAAAATAAATAAGATAATCGAAAAAGCAGTGTTGAAAAAACAATCTTTTTTGAATTTGCAAAAGCTGTAAAAGCCACTACTTCTAATAATATTTCTAGAAAACATCAAAGCTATAAACTCAAGGAACAAACTTCATAATGGTATTTTTTAAAAATCATAAGCATTGTTTGGAAGTTTAATATAGAGTGGACATAAAATAGCTTTCCCTGTTTGGCGGCATCTGCAGCTAAAACGAATGAAGGAAATGAAACCACGTTTCATATACAGGGTGTGGATGGCATGTGTTGTGGCAAGCAAGCAAACAATTTTGTATAATTGCTTTAGCTTGAGCGGCATCACGTTGTTTTGTTGTTATTCTAAAATTACTTATATGCTTGTACGTCTACTTGTTGTGAAGAATAAATGTATGTTATACTAACGCCGTCGTCTTTAATAGCATGGAAAGCTACTTAGTACAGGAATAAAAGAAAAAAGAAAAAAAAATGAGTACTGAAAGTTTCCGATAGGAGAACTATTGGCTCTGCTATCACGTACGAACGAGGAAATTTGCATTGTATATGGGGATGGATTAAGTAACATTCCTAGTGCCTTGCCTGACCACAGCGCCATGGATTCCTTGTAAAAAGGAAAGAGCAAACGACCTGTTAGCAGTTCGTTCTGGACTATTGACGTGTTCTTGACTGTTGTTCGTGATTGATTGTTGATGTGTGCTTAATATGGACCCTACCTTACCTCAATTGTGCTTTGATGGTGAAACTGTTCTACACTAGACAGTGTAAAGCCGTAGTTTCTCTTAAACAAATCTGTATGTCTTATATACAGAACATAAGACGGGTTGTTATAAGCATCGAAATTGACATTCTGTGGACAGCAGTGGAGAACGTCATGCACAGCATGCAATATGTTGTACACAGGGAAGATCGGCTATTGAAAATGGTGCACGGCGTACAGGGAACACTAATGTTCATGAATAAACGATTATTTTCTCTGAGTTTCCTGAATTCATTTATAACTGTACTCTCACAGCGCCAGAATTTCCCCTGTCAGCAACTTTTGGTACATTTTTTTTTTCTTCTGCAGAATTTATTTTTTCATGCCTTCCACAGTCTGCGTATGAAATGTGGCTTCATTTCGTTCATTCGCTTTAGCTGCAGATGCCGCCAAACAGGGAGAGCTATCTTATGGTCACCTTGTATAATAAAAGGTTAGTGCATAATAGCGAGAGTAGTCCCCCACCCCTTTGACTTTCGAGTGTACTTGGACAATCTAGCATCTATTCCATTTTATCCTTACTTCTGCATGCCCTATACGCATCGTACGGATGGAGGTAGGAAGAACAGTAAACAAGAGTACTTTTCTGCCCTCCCCCCCCCCCTCCGATTTCTGAGTAGTGTTTCCCGTTTCGCAGCAAAGTGTAAAAAAATCGAACTCTCATTCTGAATAACTGATTGAAACCATATAGACTGAACACCAAATTTCTTTTGTTTAAGTCACAATTTCTTTTATTAAGTCACAAACATCTGTACACATACACGTAGAAAAACAGACCGACAGGCGGTCAGGCGTTTGACCGCCAAGCCGTTAAAATGTAATACATTCTTAAAATTCTGACAGCATTGCAAAGTACCAAATGTTAGCCATCTAACCTTTTACCTTTTTGAATTATCGTGTTCAACTGCATGCTGAAAGGCATATCGTGCAGATTTTTTTCAGGTAAATTTTGTCCAAAATCTGTGAATTTGGGGCACATGTCACATTTCATCCCTCTAATTCGAATTCGTTTTTGATGTTATCATGTTCATAACCAGAAACGCGTTTCTCGAATTGATAACGTGGAAATTCCACAGAATCTGAAGTCAAATTTTTTAATGATTTAAATATTTTCTCTTCGTGCACATTATGTAAGAGAAAGAAGCGAAAATGGCTGCATCAATCCTGCCAATCTGCACAACCGCCGCCGACTCTTGGAACAACAGGAAGAAATTGACTTTTTGCTTAGTTCTTCTTTTAAATGCAGAGAGAGAGAGAGAGATTGTTTCGTATGAGAGAGCGACAGTCGGGTCCGAAGGATGATTCTAAATGTTATGCTAATTAAATAATGCATTTAATATTTTTAAATGAGTTTATTTTTATAGTGTGCAATAGAAATGAATTAATAATTTGCACTGTTTACAGTGTAGTTTCGCCTATAAATTACAATGAACTGCAAAAATAAATTTGATCTGAATATAAGAAGGAGAGAAGAAACAGTCTCATGCACCTTTAAAAGCATATAATATCAAAATTTATGCAAGATAATTTACATTATTTTTACTGTCAACAAACATTTCTTCTATATTTGTTGCGTCTGTGGAAACAAGACCACTGCAATTAGGCGAAGAAAGAAGAAAAAGTAAATAAAGTTTTAATATATTAACTGTTAAAAATACACACAAACATTAATATTAGGTGTTCGCTTGATCGTAGATAACCGAAAACCAAAAAGTTTTTATAGAAAAAAAAGCTTTATTTCCTCTACTTAAAACATCGAGAAATTCAATTGCAAAACTATTAAATTCAGTTTATAAAAAAGTTATAACCATGATATTTTTTATTTGTTATTACAAGTAAGTAAATTTTGCATCAATTGTTTTCTGAAAATGAAAATGAAGAACTAGAACTTATAGACACTAGAAGTTATAGTTTTAGTCTAGTCGCTTATTGCATATAACATTGCAACGTAGACTATACAACAGTGAAAGTGAAATGTTTTCGAATTTCATTATTGGTTTAAAAGATATACCGATGAATAGTGTACTATGAAAACGTCTATAGATTGAAGCAACGATTCCCCATATGCTTTGAAGGATGGAAGAACGATTCAGGCACACCAACTTTTCAAGGGGAATAATAGATGAAATGTGTATTCAAAATGCGGGGAATTTATTTCTTCGGTCACTTTCATGTCAATGCACCTGACATTTGAAAAAGATCAAACTGTTACAAAGCTGAAAAACATTTTTTTTTTTGTGTCAAAATGGATTCGATTAACGAGAACAAACACCTTCAACAACGAAACTACGTTGGAGGAATTTTCAAATGCTTCATGCAACAGGACATTGACTTCCGATTTGCAAATTATATTTCCGAGATATGAATGTGCATGAAAAGAAAAACCGAGGAATTGCATCAATTCGTTTAGAACGTTTTCTTTCGCTGCTCCTACAAGGATGGGTACGGTCTTGGGTCAGAAATGGTGATGGAACACCAGAGAAAATCTTCAAATGCAATGGAGAGTTTCTCGAGAAGCGGTCTTAATGTGCGCCCCGTCGGTACATGCATAATGTTCGCATCTCAATGGAAACGTACGAAAAGAAAAAAAGTGTGGTATTTGGAAACACCATTCTTTTTATTTAATGAGGCTACTCCAAAAAACGTAGATCTTATGCTCCAAGAGGGTGAAACAAAGATAAGAGTTTTTAAAGCTCTATCTATCATATTTAAAAAATAAATTTGACAAGACTATATGATGCTGAAAAAAGGAAATGCAGCAGGCAGTACAAACAGCGAACATCTGCAAGATATTCCTGATACTTTCAAAAATTTTATTTCACTTATGGAAACATTGGACTCATCATCGTATTCCACATCACTACTAAGAAAGAAGAAAACAGCTTGCATAAATTGAGATGCGACTATTTTAATCAATTAGCAGCCCAAATGAGTGCTGCCATTCAATCATATAAATTGCATATGGGCAATTTTGTTGCACATTCCACCAATAGCAAATATGCCAAGGTTTATTGTTTGAACCCTTCGATCTGGGGATGGAAATCAGTGAACAAAACGTCGCTCATATTACATTACTAAAAGATCAGAATCGGCTGAAATGGGGTCTCTAATTATCTGTGGATGCACTAAAAGTTATAAAAAAATATACGTGTGTGAAAGTTACCTATCATTGCATTATTACGTGCAACAACTGACAAGACTAAAATGATAACTTTTAGTATCGCAGCCATTTTCATTTTCAGAAAGGAAGACAGTGATGTCATTCAATAAACCCAGCCCAATTATATTATTCTTCATTATTCAGATAAAAAAAATTAGTGACTAACAAATTTTTAAATAAAATTAAATTGAAATGTGACTTATACATTTTTTCATAATTTAAATATTAATTTCCTTCATTTTTTTATTGCTTTTATGTTCAAGGAAGGTTATGTGTTGTTTGCTAAAACAAAATATGTTTCGAACGTTTTACTAAATAAATTTATATTTTAGCAATTAAGTTTGATACTGCAATAAAGCTTGACTTGTCTCATCTTAATAAAAAAAAATATAACAATAATATCATAGTATTATTGTGATAGTACTTTTTTATACATAAAATACATTCTTACAAAAAAATACGCGCGATACAAGCTCTCAACATATTTAATTTTCTCGAATAATTTACAGAAAAACTAATTACTTACATTTACGGAAAATAATAGTTTATAAATTGTTCTCTAAACAAAATACAATTGCTTTCCTGCTTGACTTTTTCGAATTTTTAGGTGTGAGAAAAGTTAATTCTCGAATTTGAGGTGTGTGGCACAAGAGCCAGATTGGGCCAGACTGCGTCAAACATACGGTAAAAATTATGGTGAAATGTTGAAAATGGAATACAACATGCAGAGAAATTGCTGTACTATAAATGCGAAGTAACAACGTAGTGAAAAATTAAAATCATTCAGTTTAAAAGGAATAAATAAAACGAGATAAGATGCAAAAATCCAATTTCTTTTAAACTCTCCGAAATAACGTAACCTAGGGTGATTAAAAACAGGACATTCTGTTAAAATATGAATCATGGTAAAATCGATCTGACATCCTGAACAAGGCAGACAATGATCACCAAACAGAAGGTGTTTATGAGTGAAACGGGTGTGTAAAGTCGAGTTAATTCTCGAAGGTGAAATCTTCCTGATTTTTAGTTCCATGAGGTAAAAAATGTGTTTTCCCAAAGTTTAAAATCTTTATAAAAATTTTCTTCTGTTTTCCACTTTTCGTTCGAACCACAATGAACTGCTATGCTTATTCACATTCTGAGATTCTTCTTCGAAAAGGAAGACAGCGCCATCTGAAAGATCGAATGATAATTATTATCATTATAAATTTAATTTTTTTTCTTAATTTTTTACAATGCATGCAAACCTGTATCATCAGTAACTTTATTAAAAATAATTTCTTACATTTATTTATAGAATAATAAACCATATTTAAAAGCACATTAGGCCGAGGTAGTCTGTTTGGTAGGGCGTTGGATTCGCATCCGTTGGGTTGTGAGTTCTAACCCCGTCGGCTGAAGGCTCTCTTTGCGCATGGTGGCTGGTGTACCACAAAGCCACAATCCTCCAATCGAGACAATACCACTGGGGGTACTGGATCAGAGTGATCGTTCTCTGATTCAGGTCCAAATTATGATCTGCGGATGAGTGAATGAAATGTATGAATGAAGTTCGCCCCGTGAAAAGGGCTGTGACGCATGAGTAGCTACGACGTACTTTTGACCCTAGAGGGCGCCACTGAAACAAGGGACACTAAAACTCGGCTTAAAATCACTGCCTTTGTCAGCGGGGTTGTCCATGACAAGTGCCCTAAACAACAACATAAAAGTACATTTCAGCTCTTAAGTAGCTGTATAAAATTAAACTGTACAAATTCAAATTTTATTTTCGTTTAAATGCAATTTTTTGCCTAAATATTTAAATTTCACTGAAATTTTAATATTTATACAAAAATTATACAGTTAATATTTCGTACATGAAACCGTCTCCAAATGCCGTTCGAACCAGAACAAAGTATTATCGATTCTTTAGCTAAAATGCAAAGCCGTAATTTTGATTTTTCTTCAGAAAAAAAAATTCTATTCATTCTTACCGGCGTAATATTTGATTCTAGATTATTATTTAATCCCTTTGGTTAGAATTTGTATTCTTAACTATTCTTCTGTAATGTCATCCAGGGACGTAGCGGAGTTGACACTCAATATAGTTTTTTTTTTTTGCTTTTCATCATATTTTTTTTTAAAAAAATGAACATATACGCTCTAAAGTTTTTCACGGCATCTTCTATAACAGGAGCTGAACATCCCATACCTCCCTCCGCTACGTTCTTGCTCCCCTGTCGCTACTAGTCTTCCGGCATATGATGGCACGTAAAAAAAAGATAGACTTAGCACATTCTTTAATATAAAAGTAATTAAAAATCATCATGCATTATAAAATTACATTAAGATTTTTTTGCAAAAAATTTTTTAATAGACTTTTTTTATTCAAAGTTAATTAATATCATTTTTTCACAATTAACTTTTTAATTTTCTTGACAGTATGAAGTTTTTCTGACTAAAATAGAGATTAATTCTTTTATGATTATAAAGGAAAAGAGGATTAAAATCTGAAATTCCGTTTTATTCAAAGGTGAGAGAAATATTGAGTAAGAACTCTCATTCTACAGTGGCGCCATCTATTGAGTACCTTAATAACGATCGATTTAATTAAATACTTTGCAATGGTTTATTATCTTTACAGGGCTTATTCAAAGCTGTCCTTCCCTATGAAGGGGCCCGGATGCAAAAGCCATTCGGTGCCCTAATTTTTTTTCTAAAGAAAAAAAAAAATTCAAACACGAACACATTATCAATGCATGTTTATTTAATGCGTGATTTTGTTTTTGATAATACATCAATTACTTCAGAAAAATTCCAATTTTTTTGCAATTTCTTTTTCATGCTTAATATAGCAATGCTTTTGTAGAATTCCCCATTTTTTGTAGATGCAGAAAATAAGTAATATAAGCGTTGCAATATCCCAATTTTTTTTTACAATATATACTGCTGGAAGCGGCATCACAAATTAATGAATGAAAGGAGTGTGATAGGCAAGGCACATAAATTGCATGCGGGTTTAGAGAAAGTATGCAAGACTGTACACCTTTATATTTCCCTTCATGTTGCTACCGTTGTCGTATGCTTGCCCTCTACAGTTCATAATATCTAAATCAAACTCTCTTAGTCTTTCCAACAGAGTTTTTGCTCCAACACATCAGTTATTTCAATAAACCCTATAAACGACTCATTTATACTTAACCTTTTCTCTTCAAATTTTACATGTCTAATAATGATTGAAGTTCGTTTCTTATGGAAAATATCAGGAGTGCAATCTATTTGGATAGTACATGGCTGCTTTTATATCGTGTTTCATTTTGTTAAGAACTTCATTTCCTAACGCAGGAATAATTTGTTCTTGTGACCTATGAGTTAAATGATGCTCAATTCTATTTTTAGAATTTGTTATTTTGTTTGCAAGATCCATTAGCACAGAATCGTATTTACTTAAAAATTCGGTTAAAATTAAAAAAAATTCATTTATTAGACTTACCTATTATTTCGTGGGTTCCTCGGAGTAGGAGATTATTACATGCTAAAAACAGAATCACATCTACAATTCTCTGAAATAGTCATTTGAGTCGTGCCGTTTCCTTACTTATATTAACTTGATTTGTTTTATCAATAGTCGAAACATAAATATAGTCATTTTAGTAATTCTTTCCAAGCAATAAACGAATGAATATGACAACTAGAGCGTTCATGATCTTGGATGACATTTGGCAGCTTTCTCCAGTTATTATAACCACCTATAAATCGTGTCGTTTGGTCATTTCCTATTCTTTTGGAAAACAATAAGCAACAAAAACGAAATACGGAGTCTTGCGTCTTTGAATAAATAAACTAGCTGCGAAATTGAGTTTCAGCATTTGGCATTTTTTTAAAGTAGTATGTAGTGGAAAATGATCTACCTTCAGCATTCTTAGCAAAAACTCTTTGGGTTGCACACGCCCGATTTTAACACAAACCTTTCTAAATTTATCAGTTATAATACTTGGCCATAAACCAGGATCATTTATACTCTCCTTATCCTATTTGTTACTGTCATTTTCGTCATGATTTTCTGATTCGGTCACATTTGTATAAACACACGCTTCTTCAACAAATTCCACCTTTTCAACATTTTCTTTGCAAGACCGCGCACTTTGAAGCGGAACTTTCTTCTCCAGTTGAAGCTTGGATTGTCACTTCTGAAGTGGAAGCCATTTCTTTGCCAGAATTACTTCGCAGCCAAGAAAACAGATCTACTTGTGACTTCTTCAAATTTAGCTTTTCTTCTTTTTTCTGAAAATTTTCTTTTTTGACTCCCAGAGGCATATTTCCTTGGCCTGGACATGGTTATATCTGACAGTATTAATCAGTTTATAGAATGAATGATCAAATTATTATATGCTATACTATAAGCTATTACCTAGTAGGTGATTGTAAATCTATTTACCTTATATTAAAAATATTTTGCACACATGCACAAGACTATATATACAATGAACTTCGTATACATCCAAATCCTCCGACTGCTCCATTTAAACTTCTTCCTTAATTCTTTTCATTCCATTCAAGGCCGGTGAAGCAGCAATGCAGTTTGCATTGCTAAGAGTTGATCGTTTAATTTATCTTCGTTTTACTTTTTGTTTGAGCAACTTAATATAAACAAACCTAATAGCCCAGCAAACTTAAAATATTACATTAGATGCAGAAAAAGTATACAGCTGATGATTCACAAGTCTATTTGAACCCAGCCTCAGGCGGCCGCTAGCGCTCAGATGTCGCGCCTCTCTATCTTAACATGTCTGAAAGGGATTTATTTATTCATAAATCAACTCCCCCCTTCTTTTATAGGTATCACTGCGATCATTTCCTAATAGTGACGTCAGTCGAAGATCAGCCAGCCACGTGGAAGCAAACTTGTATACTTTTAGTACGTGTAAACGGTATTATAACGCTACTGAGGTAGGGGCCCCCTTAGTCGCGGGGCCTGGGTGCATCGCACCCGCCGCACCCCCACCCCCCTCAGACCCTAGCCGACCCTGGGCTTATTTGCATCTAAATCAGGGCTGTTTAGCTATCCCTGATGCCAAGTGTTGGAGAAATATCGGGATCTGACTTTTGGAAACATTTATCAGAGGGCAGGGACATTATTGTGATATAAAAGAATTCATTTTAAGCCCTCTTTTTAGATACGTTTGAATTATTTTTGTTTAATTATTATTAATTAATTGGCCACTTTAGGCTACTAGATAGTACGTGAGGCTTAAAGATCGTGAAAATTTTCAATTAAATATATTATGTAACTTGGCGTTAATAGCTTTCTCAACAAAATATTTCCAAGCTTCAAATTTTCATAGTCATGTAACTAGTACTATTTCATAACTTTTTGCTCATTGTGCAACATATTTTCTTAATTTTCTGTCTTCTCCTTTATATTTATGCTTTAAGTTGAAATAGAAACAATAAAATTTCAACTAATGCATAAACATTTTTGCTGAAACAAAATACTTTTTTTCAAAAATACATGTGCAGAGATAGCAACGTTCGGCAACAAAATCTTATGTGTACTGCAGAAGTAATTTGTGCAAATTGCTTCTGTACATTTTAAGAGACCACAGAAACATTTTTCTTGCATTTATTTTCCCAGAACACTTTATCTTTCACATTTATTTCATTTCATGCAGACTCGTAATGAAAATTCCGCTTTATAATTAGTGTGCTGTGAGAGTTAATTTAATCTTTTGTCAATTTAATGACAAATAAGCTGCCGAAAAGTTTTAAATTACTAAAAACTAATTCTTTTTTATGCAAGCATAATATATTAGTGCAGATTAAGTTTTATTTTTTCTTGTTTAGAAATACGGTTAAAATATATTTAAAAATTGAATACAATTAAAAAAATATTATACAGCAAAATAGGCATCGTCAAAAAATATTATTTGAATTTTATAGTGATGTAAAAATTATACTTGTGCTTTAGTATTTTTTGGAAATTATCGCTAAAAAACCTCAAATTTTCTTTTTATTAAAAAAATATTTAGAAATATATATCCTCTCCCCCCTCCCCTAAAATATATGAGAAATGTGAGAAATTTGTTATTTCTATCTATCTTATAACGAGCCAAAAAAATACACATATTTATTTTTACTATAAATTTTTTAGGTTCAGTTCTTTGTAAATTGTCAGTTAAATCAAACACTGGCGGCATATTTCTAAAAGGTTTTTTAAATTGTTTTTTCAAAGTAATTATTGATTAAAAATTTTTTGACAAAATAATGAAAATGCAATAAATTTAAAGTAAGATTGGAAAACGAATAGATAAAGAACCATTAAAAATATTTTTTAAGACAGCTTTTTAGCAAGTTGTTTATTTTGATTTTCCTTTTGAATATCGCTAGACCGTGCCGTAAAAGGGTTTAGTAGCTAGACCTTAAAAGGGTTTAATAAAAGCTAATTTTATTCGCGAAACGTGTTCGTGCAGATTAGATTTCCATTTTTATTTTATATGAAATACTAGCTATTATTTCAGAGGTTATTCATGATTAACGTTCTTTTATGTACAATATTTTTAATATATAAACTCACTCTGTATAAAATATTATAATGTATAAATCTCTTTTTAAGACTATGTTTTAAAATAAAAGTGAAAATTTAAAAATATAATGATAGTGGCTTAATTCAAAGTCTTCACATTGTTCAGTTAAGGAGAACCTATATTGTTGTTTACGTATTTAACGATTACGCTTGTAAGAATTTTTAATCGACTGTTAGCCCCCTAGGAAATTGTATCCTCCGCTCATTGAGAAATACGTCACGGATTTCTCTAGTACTGTACAGGTACATCATTTCTCCCAAACCTATTAATTATGCAATAGTTTTCTTTGAGTGTTTCATTATATTCTCCAAAGACTCGTCAACAGCTGCAAATGATATCCGTTATTCTAATTTGTGCGCATTTAAGTACAAAGAGCTGCTCAAACCTTCATGTTGATCAAGATCATCGTTTTTGTGTAAGCATGGGAATTGATACACAAAGAAAAAGAAAAGACATCAGCAGAAAAGGACTCATTATAGAAGCAGACTGTCAGAAGCGCCAACATGTTCACCATCTAAACAAAATTAGGATGCAAAACTCTTTCTCTGTCTAAAATACCATCAAAAGAGAAAAACTGGAGACATTTATAAATGCATCAAAGCGGCTCTTGGAGTTGGCGTTCCGTGTAACGATGCCATCAAAGTGGAAAGCGCGACTTGAAAGTATCCCAAACGCATCTTCCTTTGGTAGCGAAAGAGAGTGGCCGCACTGTTACTAAGTGGTACTTTACATGCAGATGGCTGTCAAAGAGCTGAAAGCATGCAGTCGAGACAGATTTTTTATTTATTTATAGTCGCCAGAGAACGTGATCATCTTGTAACCGATGCAGCTTTTTTGGCTTATTAAGCTTACGCCAAGCATAACGCGTTTCATTCATTCTTTGCAGAATGGATATAGTCAAAAGATGATGCCGAAAGCTACTAAGTTTTATACTGAAACCTTATTGATAGGCTTCGTGGTAGAACTTTGGATATCTGCGATCGAATTTTGGTGGCGGTAGTTTAATTCAATGAAAGAATTTTAATTCTAAAATGCTCTGGTTTTGCTTATATTTTAAATGAAGAATTTTAGAAGAATTACTTTCTTCAGAATTTCTAGATCGAATAATCTTTAAATATATGAATGTCAAAACCCACAATTTTTGGGCCAAATTCTCCGTTTGCTTGGGGCGAACGAGCCTTTTTGAATTCATAAATATATTTTTATTTATGTTCTTTGTATTTTCCTGGCCCTCACACTGGCGAAAGAAATCATCCTCAAGTTACATTAAAGGGACCACCGGCCGGCAAACGGAATTTGGCATTTAATGATGTTACGTGAAACAATTGCAGAACAGGTGTAAAAGAAACTCTTTCATTTTTGGACCAAAGCTTTTTATTGCACACACAGAGCATCTCTCTGCATAAAACGTTAATGTCAGTGGAACAAAAATCACTCTTATTACATATTCTGGATAACAACAGTCAAATATAAACAATTTTCTATAAGAACGTTCCAGATTCCTTTGTTGACTTAAAAGTTTTTAAAATTGCATCTAATTAAGATAAAGTAATATAATGTTTCTATGTAAGATAAAGAAAATAATGTAATATAATGTAACTATGTAAGATAAAGAAAAATATATGCATTTTCCCACCACAGAATTTTCAAATTTTTATATTCAGATTCTTAAGAAGCTCTACTCTAAAGCTTTCAAATAAATGACATTTTTTTCTTAACATTTGGAGAATATAGAGTGGCATCCAAATTGTGAGTACACCGTTCGTTTTTTTCCTCAGAAGTATAAAAATGTGTTATTAAATTCACATTTAAGCTTAAGAGCTAAATGAATGATAGAAGACACACTAAGAAACACATTAGAACGAGAACAAGGGAATGATAATATTTACAATAATATAAACTTTGCATCAAAGTCAGAAATTTCTTAGTCAACAAAACTGAGTATACAGCAAGTTTAATTCAGTAACAAAAAGAAAAATAACATAAACTAATATTTTGTTACTATCCTTTCGCTTCCAAGTGGCGTGACATTGAGTAAACAAGAGTTTGTGTTACATGGGATGCAATTTTGGTCACTCCTCTTGTACCACAATTTTTAAACGTTTTTAATTCCTGAGTCTTATTTCTTGTTTTCCGATTCCTAGAACAAATTTTTAATTACATTGAGGTCTGGGGGCTGTGGTGGAGTATGCAGTTGCTTTTTACGGTTGTTTAATAACCAAAGTTTCACAATTTTGGCGGTATGTTTCGGATCATTGTCTTGTTTAAAAATAAAATTTGATTCCAAATAACAACAGAAAAAAACCCATTTTATTGTGTTTACAAACTTTCTACTTGATCTACTTCAGCCATGATGTCTCTTTGCATGTCTGCAGATGGTACCTAGAACCAAAACACGTGCCATGCCGAAAGGAATCATCTGAACTTTACGTTCCTGTTAAGTCCCGTTGCCATGGCCTATACGCACCTTGAGTCCGGCACATTTTGTCTTCATTTGTGGTTTTCCGCTGCTCTTTGATGCCTATTCATTTTATCGACAGTTTGTGGGAAACTTTCGACCGAAGGCCACAGGCAAGAGTGGTCCTACAATAAAGCCATGTTCCAACGACCTGTGAGTCAGCAGATATGGCATACTTTCCCCTCTTTCCCGTTTCCCGGGGTTCTTTGATGTATGTCCAGTTTACCGACAGACATCAAAGAACCCTGGTAAACTGCAAGAGGGGTCAAGGGGGAAAAGTGTGCCCTGTCTGCAGACTCACGGGCCGTTGGAACATGGCTTTTAGCCTCGAAACTTCAGGCGGGGCAAGCGTTCCCCCGTTTTCCCTCTCTTGCGGTTTCCTCGGGTGCTTTGATGTTTGTCCAGTTTACCGACGAATTATCAGATGGCAGATTTACGACCTTATCCGTAAAGGCAACGAGCCATGGCAACGGGGCACACCAAAGATGTTTGCTCTTTTCTTCTTAGTCAGTCTAGCGCTGATGATTTTCATGTAAAAGATTCCATTCCAACGCTATTTATTATTTTTGGATATGGAGAACACATTCCAATAAAAAAAAGTCGGTGTTTTCATTTGAACAACTTGAAATTTTGTCACGGTAACCGCAACTGTTAGAGCTTAACTGTTGTTCCTCATATGATTCTTGAGCTCCTACCTCAAAATACCTTGAACTAAAATTTTATTCCTCTCCTGTGAATTTTATTTTTACAATCAACTTGTGTGTGTGTGTGTGCGTGTATAGTATATGTATGTAAGCGTAATAATATAGTAACAGTACTATGAAAACTGGCAAAATTTTCAAGTGAAAAAATCTTTACTCAAGCAAAAACTGGTGAAAATGGCTGTATTATATACGAACATTTAAAAAAGCTGAAATATGATAAATTAGCTCAAATAGCGAAGGAAAATGCATAAAAAAATGTATTTAAAATTAAAATCTGCCCTTGCATACTGAAAGATGTTTACACTAAATAATAAAAGCAAATGTGAAATTGTCTGAAGAGAGCATTGGCAAATGCATGCAGGTGGTAGATTAAATTGTTTAACATTTTCACTGATAAGCCTCTCGCCTGTGGGTCACATCTACTTATCTAATTGGATCGAACCATCTACTGATTAAATGACTTCTTCTGCATTATAATTAAAGAAGATGCCATCCAATTAGATGGGTGGTCCGAATATCAGGCTTGAGCCGTGGAAGTGAATGTGTCAATATTTCAACAACAACAAAAAGAGAAAGCTATAAATTGTGTTTAAATTAACTGCGAATATAGAATAAAAATTTTAGAAAAAATTAAGATGGATTTTAAATTTTAGAAAAATTTAAAATTGTTTCTGTCCCCTAAACAATTTTTTGAATTTTAAGTTAGCGCAAAAGTAATTTTTGTGCTGCGGTATGCTCCCAAGTTATGGTTTAAAAATGGTAAAAAGTTTTATCCCCATTTTAACTCTTCAAAGATGGCGTGGAAACTCTTTAATAACAGGAGAGCACAGTTAACCCTTCCAGGTGTTAAGTAATATGTGCGGCAACCCGTTACAGAAATGGGTTTAGTTCAGATATATTAGTGTCCCGTTTTAAAGCAACGCTAGTGCTATTTCGGGACGGACCTCGTTATTTTGAATCATGGCCAGAAGACGATTAGACACCCGAGATGGCAACCCGTCTCCAAACTTCTGCGTCACACCTGAGAGTGGATGTATGGCCCCGACGGATTTAGCGTGCACCAGATCCGTTTCACGCGAGTTCATTGGTGGAATCGGGTGTCTTACCTGAAGCTCCCCGGTTCCGAGACCTTACCACCAAACCACCGCGCTCCTGACCCCAAATAAAGACTAAAACTTCTATTTAAATTCTTATAATCTAATTATAGATTTTGTTGCATGAAATTTTAAGGAAAATGCATAATGCAAGAAAATAAGTAAACAAACAGCATATACATTTGAATGCAACTTTATCATTTTAAAATTTTCTGAAAAAAAAAATTCGGCTAAATTTTTAAAAATTGAAACTAAATTAAAAAAAAATGTCTCTATTGTAAAAATTAATGATTTACTTCTGTTCAAGGTTCATCTCAGTATATTTATTCGTGAAGACAAACTTCTCTCCTTTCTCTTCGAATTAAGCGTAGAACAAAATATTGATTGAGATAACACGAACCGTGAATTCTAATGCATATTTATTTTTCTATGTACTTGCAAATTAGCACAATAGGTAAGAAAAAATATAAACTACAAAAAAAAAAAAAAAAAAAGAAACAGGAAAGTTTCAAAATTGAACAAGTATTAATTCAGTATAAAATATTATTTGCTTTTCAGATCGCGATTGTCACCGATGCTTCGTTGTTTTCTGCATTCAAATTCTGTTTTCTGCACAAAAGATATTAAGGATTTTGCACGTAACTAAAATTGTAGTAGACTGCATTCGTGTTTTTTAAAAACATTTTATTGAAAATTCAACAGTTGTATCAAAACATTAAATTATTAAGGGTAATATTAATATCGCTGCATATTAAATTATTAAGACAATACCGTCGCTTAATAGAATGTAAATCTAAACATTAACCCTTGTTTGTTTTTTAGGAGGATTTAGTCTGCTACTTAGTAGAAAGCATCTGTGTAGTGGTCCACCTCATATAAAAACTTAGCCCGAATTGAGAAGTTCACCTCAGGAGCTGAAAGCGAGCTTGAAGAGAGATAATTTTTTAAATCTGTTTATATATTACACATACATTCTTTCTGGAATGTTGTGCCGAAATTTGGAGAGGAAGATGTGAACTCTTGAGTCATCCTCGTCTTCTGACTGCGGCTCCGAATTAAGAATTCTATCACCAAATAACTCTAATTTTGCTTCAAAATGAGTCCCGATATAATTAAACTAAATTGAATCCACTAAAAGTTTTATTTTAGAATTTAGAAGAAAGAGCAGCACAAACTTGAGGAAAGAACCTAAATGAAATATACAATAATGGAAATCACATTTTATTGAAAGAAATAGTTTCTTACAGTTATCTCTTTACTATATAGATGCGATGTATAAAGTACCAATTTCTTTTAGAATATTGAATATACATAAGAAATTCGGAAGTTTTAAGGTTGCTATAATTGCACCATAATGTAACAAGAAAATGATAAAATAAACTCAAAAGTTTAGGAAAATAAGTAATTTCTTTTAAAAAAATATTAATTCAAATAAGTATATTTATCTGACATTGCAAAATCACATCAGTCATTGAAATTCTCTTTTTGCAGAAAATGCTTGCGTACAGATGCTGCAGATGTACGCTCAGCTCAATCTTTTTAAACGTCATCATATATTTAAATATTTTTGCCGAAAAAGGCGTCAACTATGAAGAAGCGATTTTTACCTTTTGTGGATTAGCAAATGCTTCTTTAAATTACTCCGATCCGAAAAGGCTTTACTACACGTGTCACAAGCGTGTGGCTTTTCCTTGGAGTGTATAAGCAGATGTCTCCTTAAGTTACTTCGGTTAGAAAATGCTTTAATGCAGAAGTAACAAGCGTGTGGCTTTTCCATCCTGTGAGTAAACAGATGCTTCTCCAGATCACTCCTTTGGGAAAATGCCTTACTACATAGATCGCAGGCGTGCGGCTTCTCCTTCGTGTGAATCAGTAAATGCTTCTTCAGACTGGCCCTTTGGGAAAATGCTTTACTGCAGAATTCACAGCAGTGCGGCTTTTCCTGTGTGTGACAAAGCAGATGCTTCTTCCAGTCACTCCTTAGGGCAAATGCTTTACTACAAATCTCACAAACGAAAAGCTTTTCCTTCGTGTGCGTCAAAAGATGCGCCATTAAATGGTGCTGAAGGATGAAATCTTTTTTACAAACATCACAGACGTGCGGCCTTTCTTTCGTATGAGACACCCGATGCCTCTTTAACATTCCCGGCAGAGAAAATGCTTTGCTACAGGTGCGACATT
The DNA here is from genome assembly GCA_026543865.1 of Argiope aurantia. Taxonomy (NCBI): domain Eukaryota; kingdom Metazoa; phylum Arthropoda; class Arachnida; order Araneae; family Araneidae; genus Argiope; species Argiope aurantia. Next base: position 124,954 of record JAPMOR010035218.1, on the reverse strand, counting down.
CGTATCGTTTCCCTTCCATTGTTCATCAAAAAGTCACTATTATTGTTATTACTTGCATCAAGATTATAAAGCATGCAGAACAGAAAGAGGATGGATTTAAAGTTCGATTAAGCTTACCTTCTGCGAATGAATGCAACTGTCATATAAGAATGGCATTAGAATGTCTATTTATATTATAGTAAAAATACAAAAAAAAATGTTCCGTAATGAAATCTTTGCATATATATTACATTCAGTAAATCAGTGGTAAGAAATTAATTTACTGCCTTAGAAACTAATCACTGATTATGATAAAAAATCTGTTGACCTTTTAAGGATCCCATTTTCAAAATCGTTTGCAAATTATAAATGACGATAAATACACAGCCATCTCCCCGGGAATTTACACTATGAGAAATGTAATTATTTAAAGAAGCGTACACAATTGTTATTTAGGTATGGATTTCTTGTTGTGTAATACATTTAAAGTTATGATTATTCGCGCTGGAGCTAAATGATAAAAATCTTCGTGTCTTTTTTCTGAAACGAAATTTTTCAGGGAAACCTTGCTTTTACGATGCATATTGATTTCAAAAAGATGTTCCAGCTGTACTGTGATTTTTTTATATAAATAAATAAATAATCATAGTTCTAAATGTGCCGACAATTAATATTCGTACCGCAACTGCATTTACTTGAGATAAGTGGACATTTTTCCTAATTAAATGTAAAAAATATCAATTTCAGTAAGAAAATATTTTCATAAAGTTCCTTCACGCTAATAACTAAACAAAATTTATTTTATCCTTTTTTGTGAGGCCAGATGAAAATTGCTATGTATGCTTTGGTCGACGTTGAGAAGACCTGAAATACTATCTGCTATCGATATCTCGACTCCTTTAGTTTACGTACTTAAACGTCCCGTTTTTACAGCAACTCTAGAACTATTTTGGCACGGACCCCGTAATTTTGAACGGCTGTCAGATGACGAAAACGACATATGAACTGGCATTCCTTCTCCAAATGGACTCGGGATATTTGGCCCATACGGATTTAGTATGCACCAGACCCGCTTACACGATGATTCCTTGATAGAATCAGGTTTCAATCCTAGAGCACTCCGATTTCGAAGTCGAGACCCTATCACCGGGATGTCGCGGCCACACTACATTCCATAATGACGACTTTTTGCATAATTAACATTTTCGATTTTTCAACAATTATTTTGAATGACTCAACTGTTATTAAATAAAAATAATTTGTTTTTTGATTTGATGCAGGCAGTTAATTTTAAATGGACTTATAAATAATGGTATTTCCTAAAATTCTTATTTTTATTTATTAAAAATTATAATTTTTAATAAATGAAACTGAGTTTGAACAATAGAAAAAAAGCAATGAAAGTGTCAATTTAAAATAAAAATATGTGCACACATATTCATTTCATACTTATTTAAGAAAAAAATATAGTACAGTTTTTCAAATTAATTTATATATCACAAGCCACAATACCCTTGGCCCCTCTTGGGGCTATTTATTCCATTTTTTTGTTAAAAAAAAACACATATCTGCAAGTCATATATTTTTTTGGTTGCTCAAGAAAAAAATTGAATAGATAAATAAAGTTATGTTTAGATTAACTCTGAAAAATTGATTGAAAATCAGAAAAAGTATTGTGTGATGATGAAAATGATATGTCTATAAAGTCATTATCTTTTATTTCTAAGATAATATAAAAATAAAGTTTTCACGATGATTTGTTCAGGCGATAAAGAAATCCTAAAATCGTTCAATCTTTATTTTTATTTTTTTTTTACCTCGGAGGGCATAGATTTTTTTAGTAGCTCAGTTAATCTTTCTAGGTGCTGAGGGACGTGTGTTCTAAATTTCCTCTGGATCCGCCAAGGGCTCTAGAATTATGTAAGGTTGTATCAACCAACCGATAAATCAAACAAATAAAGCGGCCAATCCATCAGTTGTAAAGCATCAACACATCATGAAGTGGTTGAGAAACGAAGTCACAAAGAAATCAATACTTTAATTCCAGTGGTTCTGAAAATAAACTGCTATGCTGGAGAGAATGAAGAGTCTTCGGGAATTTTGGATGCCCATTTACAAAATGAAGGTGATGTCTCATTTTGAAGCAAGTCTAGTAATATTTTGGGACGGATCTCATTATTTGGAATTGTTTCCAGATTATGAGGAGGACATTTGAGCTGATAAACCCTATGAAAACTTCCACACCTCACCATCGAAAGGGCGTTGATCCCGAAGGTTTAATGGGCATCAGACTTGCCTACAGGGGGATTTTTCCGATAGAATAAAAGATCTGAAACCTTGTGGCTCAGTTGCCTAGACCTTCCCACCAAGTCATTGCGACCTTCATTTACATTCATTTGGTGGACGAGATCTGACATTTTACCACTGTGTCGAACAGCGTATATTTCTCACTATTTATCTTAACTACAATTTTTTTTTCTAAGAATTTTAGAGCCGCTAGCTGAAAGACTACACTCGGGCACCACCAGTTTGAGAGATGGCATGGAAGATGCTAACCATTTCAGTGGTTCATGTTAATGATTTTATTTATAACTGGCCGGCTTTGGCGACCAGCCGGTTCGCCAGTATTACCGCTCGCTACAATTTTCAATTAAATATTTTAAGTAACTGGTCTCTTAATAGATGCTCAAACAAAACATTTTTAATTTTCAAATTTTGATAGTCATACCAAACTTATACTGTTGTTTAGATCGTTTCGTTCAATTTACTATATATATTTTGCTAATTTGTTGTCATTTCCGGTAAAACTTCAACCTTAATTTAAAGTGGAAATGATGAAATTGCAATTAATATAAAGATATTTTTTAAATAAACCAAGCGTTTTATTTTATTTATCATCTTTATTGTTATTTATTTATTAATTATTATTATTATTGAATATGAGTATTGCAAACAGAATCGCTCGGTATTAAAGTCTTAGGTGAACTACAAATTATTTTTCATAATTTATGTAATATCTCAAACAATAATTCAAGAAAAACTTCTCAGATTCAGCATAAAATTCAGTTTTTAGTTTTGCTTTCAAAAGGATTGAAATGAAAACAATAATAATATTTTGTTCCGGCCTATAAATATATTTCAAAAATTATGAAGTCTAAATTTAATGCAGTAAGGTATCATATTCTGAGAAATATTCTGGTCACACCAAATTTTAAATAAATGAATGAATGTTTCTATTTTCCCCGATCAACTAACACTTATTTATGAAGTTTTGAATGTTAAAAATTTAGAAAAACTCAACATTTTCATACTCTTAGGCCAATTAATCTTGAGAAACCTGCGCGCTGATTGGCGTATTTTCTTTGAAATGATCGATGAAAAATCTAAAATTATCCTTTTTTTATTGAATAGTGATATCCAAATTTTCTTAAATCAGTCAGTTTAAGTGATTGATTTAGTTGATTGGAAATGAACTCTTTTTATTTAAAATATTAGTGTTTCAAGAACATTTTGTTAATCGTGATTTCCACAGCAGAAGCTTTATGTAAAATCAAAAATTCGTTATTTATTTGAGTATTTATTGAATCAAGTTACATAAAATATAATCATTTTCCATTTAGACCATTTTAGCAGATCTGTGTCTTACTAAAGGTTTACAAATTAGCTGTGTGGCCCTGATTTGAATGGATATCCTGTTCATATTAAACAAAACTTGCCTTAAAATAAACCTGATTTATTGGATTAATAATATAGAGAGTGTAAAAGATCATAAAATAATTTTTCTTGAATTTATTATTTAGAAAATATAATATTTCATATTTGTTTCATTTCCTACAGACACGTGCCGAAAATTATATTTTTTGCAGATTTCATTTCCAAAAAGATTTAATTTATTTTTAGTTGGAGCTTTAATCAATTGTGATGGCAACACTTTGAAAAAAGCTAATTTTTTTCCCTATGAATGCGAAACGCGCTCGAGTAGCTTAAATTTTATTTTTATTTTGTACGAAAAAATTGTTGAAAAATATAGTTAAAATATTTATTTAAAAAATTCATTAAAAATAGAAATTTAATTTTAAGGTTAACGCATTGGTATCATTTAAAAGATAATTTTTGGATCTTTAACTTCATGTAAAAATCTTTTTTGTGCGGTAATATTTTCGGAAGTTATAGCGGAAACACGCCAAAATTTCGCTTAATTTTTAAATAAATAAAATTCTAATTAAAAATTCGAAAAAATAACCCCCAGGTGCACATTTCTGGCCTCCAAGGTATACACGTGCCAAATTTGGTAGCTGTAAGTTGAATGGTCTGGCTTGTAGAGCGCCAACACACACACACACACACACACAATGAGCTTTATTATAAGTATAGATAGATATAGATATAGACTAATCGCCTGTAAAGACCAGACGGTTCTCTCAGATTTAGGCTCGCTAAACGTTTCAATGAAATATGCCGCTTGTTCTAAATCTATAAGCTTCCAATTTTTATGACCATACAACATATTATTGTAAAAGCTTTCGGCTAATTGTATTATGCATAGCTAAAAATGTTTGCCATCGCCCTTATATTTTGAATTTTAATTTGAAATGGAAGTGATTAAATTTCGATACAAAAAAAAAATCACTGGAACCAGAAGAAGTATTTTTAAAAAAGTAGCAGCAAAGACAATAGAAACGTTCAGTACTGAAATCTTATGCGCAATTCAGAATATTTTTTATAATAATGAATTAAAAATAATTCAATGGAAAGTTCTGTGATCCATCATAAAATTAATTTTTAGATTTAATTTCGAAAGGTTTTAAATATAAGTATTAATATTTTATTTCATTTCAGTCAATAGAACGCTTCTGAAAAAATTTAGAATTCCAAATTTTATACAAATTTTTGACAACAACAAATTATTCAGTGAAACGTTTTGGACATTCCAATATTTAAATAATAAAATCTGAAATTTTTTTTCTATTTTTTACCGTAAAATCTAACCTATTTATGAAGTTTTGAATATATCAGTATTTTAGGTCAATCAGTCTTGAGGAAACTCCAGGGGCTGCTTGGCGAATTTTTCTTTTATACGGTTTGTCTAAGATTTCCCGTTTTCATAAGATAGCAATATTCAAATTTTCATAACTCAATCATTTTAAGTCGCAATAGAGTGGACCTTTCTTTTTATTAAAAACGTTTTGCCCCCAAACCATTTTACTAATTATGACTCAGAAGACCGAGGGCCTGAATAAAAACGCAAAATTCTTAATTCATCTTTACTTTCTTGTATGCGGAATATACATAGAGAAAGTTCTTATGGTAATCTGCAAATAATTCGAACTCGAGATTTTGATCTATCTCAACGGAAAAATGCATTTTTGAAATGATATCTGCCTGTCTTACTTCTGACTGTCCCAGAAAATTATAAAAATGATCTGAGAAAGACGGATGAAATTTAGTATGTGGACTTGACTCGACAATTGTAGATTTTTAAAAAATTTTGAACATAATCCCTTCAGAGGAAATTTCCAGCTGCCCCGAGTGCAAACGAGCTCGGTAACAACTAAAAAGCATAAAGAACTAGATGTATAAAATTTGGTACACATGTATAGCATCTAAAATGTGGCTTCGAATCAGAGTTAGAACCACATATGTCAAAGGATTGGCTGTCTACGCCTATGTATTTTTGTGTGCACGTGAGCGCAATAATTCATGAATGCAATGAATTAAAAGGAGATTCGGTACAGTGATCTCACGAATGCGGATGTAGTTTTGTGCCAAATTTTAGTTACAATAGGTAATAAATAAATAAATATTTATTCTTACAACAGATTCAGTAAAAATGTTAGATTAACAACAAAGACCTATGTTTCCTTATAAATATTCAGATAATACGCTATATGTAAGCCTTACCCCTAGTAGTAACTTTTTCTGAATTTGGTAGCTTGAGGTGAAATATTCCACTACTACTGAGTTTTGAATAATTTTTAATCATGCATGTTACATGAAGTAAAGTATAAAAAGTATGCCACCCCATCAACATTAACATGTTAAAAATGCAGAAACGAATGCTTAAGCATTCATTTTTGGTTTCATGAAAATAAATTATATCTATCTAGATTTACCAGAAGATATAAAAGATCTCTATTTATATTTCATGCTTGAATAGCCTCTTAGCCGTTGCAGTTCCAGTGAACTGCACCGTTGCCCGGGGAACACCACGTGGAGGTGGGCTACTCTCGTTCCCCACCCGCCAACCCTCCCTTCATTGCTGCAGCTAACAAAAGTTTTTTTTTTTTTTTAATAACAGCATTGGATGTTGACAACATGCTTGTTTAATAATTTTATATAACAGTCGACCACAGTTTTTGTTGTTGTAGAAAATAACATTAAGCAGCTTCCAGAAGCACATGACAGTTTATGAGTATCCGGAGCAGACAACAGTCTCTGAACCTTTGGCCTCAGATAATCTTTGGATCAGTCATGAACAATATTCGGACACTGTTGACAGTTATGATGTTAAACTGCCTATATTCGCTGTCGGTATTCCACCGGCAAATCCAGAGCCAAGCAAAACAGGTAGATGTCATATGACTCCACAACTGGGACACCGATGGGAGCCAATCGGGCCGGCAAGTTCAATCCACAGCACATCTTATAAACTGTGTATGATTTCACTATTGGAGCGTCAGCTTTCTGGATTTGAGCAGCAGCCAGTTCAGCTGGAATGTCCAATGCCTGGCAAAATCGAAACACGGCATGCGAGCGCACCACGGCAACTCGTGGTTCAGGCGGTTGAGATGGCACTACCGCAATTGAATCCAAATCAGGATCATAAACAAAATCCCCAGAAGATGGTAAACGGGGAAATAGGGAATATTTTATCAATTCCCAAAGAGTCACAAAAACGATGAGTCCACCGACGGCCGTAGCCACAGTGAAACAGTCAAGAAATTCACTAAGCATTGCTCAGAACAAGAAAAAACACTCAACGATCGGTTGCAAAAGAGTAAATGAATTTTTACAGAAAGCAACAGTGTATGCTTTCATTGTTCGTTCAGCTGCATTATTAGCATTTTGTAATTTTGTTGAGTTTTAAACAGTTACATTACTGATGACAATAACAAGAGAAGTGACTGTTGAGATTTTTTTTTTATTCGGCAATAATTGAAATATGAAGATAATTCTTACCGTCTTAACAATCGAATAAATGCCAATAATCACTCATAGGATTTTTGATGGGGGCTAAAAGTGAAAGTTATAATCTAAAGGAATTATGTGGATTTAAATATAAATATTTATTTCAAATATGATTAGTCTTTAGAGTTTACGAAGATAGTTAAAATTAAACTAATTTATCAACAATGCGATAAATTAGTTTAATTTTAACTATCTTCGAAAAAATGAAAATAACATTTCTATTTCACTTTATATGAGTAGGAAATTAAAAAACTTTACCCTAAGTCTCAGATGGACATAGGAGTATACAAGAATTAGGAAACGAAGTATGGGAAACAAAAGAAAGTGGAATTTAGTGTTAAATTGAAAAAGATTTACTTTGTTTGTAAAATAATGTTTTGTAAATTTTAATATAGAAATTTGTATTTATTATTCAATGTAATCAATTTTTTCATTGGACAATAACTTATTACAAGTTAAATAAAGCTCTACTTTTATTTTAAAATAACATTTGTCCGTTTTACTGCACACAGTCAGTCTCAAAAAAGTGAAACCAGCATGTATTTCCTGAAATATAGCAGTTATATACTTTCAGCTGCGAAGTTTCATGAAAGACTTCTCAAATAACTTAACCATACTTCTCAAATAACTTAAAATATTTCTTCTACAGAAAAAAAAATATTTACAAAAAAAAATTTTTTTTTTACAGATCTCTCCCGTAGGAAAAATGTCAATAAGTAAAACCTTTTTTCCTCCATTCCTGGACAAGGAAACCAATTTTCGTGTTACAATCTGTAAAATTTGCCGAGATATTAAAAAGCGAACGCATATGCATCATTTGCCCATACTTCTTATCAGTCTTTAAGCGAAACTTTCGTTGTAGTTTTCAGGGATAGTATGCAAGTAACGTAAGTTTATTCAAGTAGTAAAATCCGAAAATATTAATGTAATTATTAATTTTCATTTGATTTTCAAAAAATGATCAGATAATGCACTAATAGAAGTGCTTAAGAGCTTGTTCAGTATGAATATATTCCCTCATTACAAGAAGTTGCATTATTTTAGCAATACTCTCACATGTGAGATGGAGTTCATCATCGATGGCTAAAAGGCATTCATTTCGAATTTGTCGTCAATGATTTGTCGAGCGTGCACAAAACAGCAAAAGACAATTCATTCCTTAGTTAAATTATAAATCAAATGAAATCTTATTGTATATATTGGCCCGCATTCAGCATTCTGTTTTATAAAATGGAATCACTTCCCCGTTTTTACCATTCCAAAAATGACGAAGATTAATGTTTCTATAAGGGTAGCCCAAATGAAAGTGGCATTATAGTCGGTAATATACAGGCTAGAACAAAGTCACGCTGTAAGTTGAAACAAGTGTTCCAGCGGTCCACGAGATGAGGGATGAAGAAGCTCTGGAGTTGATTTTGGAACCAATTTTCAACGGCAACTTATCGTCAATGTCAAAAAAGTTATTTAAATTCACTATATTTTTACGTTCATATTTTTTCTGAACGATCATTTTTTTCTACACTGTTGTAAGGGATCTTATTTTTAGAAACCAAATCTACACATATTTATAGTTCCTCGCCTTTCAATGTATAGATGTACCTTCATTTTCCTTTTTACTGGAGAGATTCGGTACTTGTTACTGACGGCATCTAAAATGACGGTATTGTAATGTCTTGATCTAGAATGATCAAATAAAGAACCAGAATTTTCAGACCTTTATTTTACAGCCCTATATATACAAAAGAACTACTTGTTCTAATCTTGGTTAAATAAATAGATATTTACACCTGTAGTAAGAGACACAACAGTCGAAGTCGAAGGGTTTTCTTGAAACTCAGTTGGTTCTGGGACTCCGAACTCGTGGGCGTAATCCAACAGTCTGCTTGCAATTCATTTCTTCTCCTCTCCTAAAAAAAATCTTCGCACTTTATTTCGGCGGCAATCTTCGCCTCTTAATTTACATTGGTCATTTGAGCTCACTTTTGGCCAATCGGGGTTCAGCAATATGCTCTCTCAGCGGCGCCAGCGGGTCGTGGGAAGGTCCTTTGTGTGATGCACCTTTCATAACTGACTATTCTGGAACACGGAGTTATCATAATCCTTTCACAATGAGCAACATTTAGCATCCAGATGTTTCGACACTCCTTTCTCTTTTAAGGTACTATCAATATCTCTTGGACAAGGAATTCCCATATGTGGTCTTTCACTGTAGTTGCTAATGAACAGATGCGAGACTCCCCAGGAGAAAAGATCCACCATCTGGCTATCTCGAGGAGTTTAGTAAGTAACAGCGACGACACAGCTGGCTGTAAATGTCTTATCAGTACTGGGAAACGGAGAATGTTACAGCATACTTGCTTACTATTTAAATCCAGCCTTGACCAGGATAGAATGTATGAAAAAATGGAGAAAGGAACTAATGAGAATACTACTAATAATAATAAACTGAAGAGAGACTTTTTTAAAATTATATTTCTTAATTTGCCACATGTTTTCAAATTTCATGTATTTAAACGACCTCATATATCACTAATCTTCTTTGCAATCACTATGTAATTAATTAATAAAAGGCTTCCTGTCCACTTGATGGTAACTCCATGTACTACTGTAAAATTTACCTGCTTCTGTATGTCCAATACACTCTTAAAGACTTCCCCATGATTCTAGTATAAACAGAAATATGATTCTGATTATTACTGAATGATTATCCAAATCGTAGAACAAATAAACTCTTCTTTTGATTTTGCATTAAATAATTTTTGCTTTTCTAAATATAGTAACTTTAAAAATGCCAATTTAATTTAAACTTCTTCCAGACACTAAAGAGATATCCATCATTCGTTGCCAGAAAAATTTATGCTATCTCAGGATTAAGAATGGTAAATATATATTGGAAATACCGAAAGCGAAAATTTTGAAAAACTATACATTGCTTATTCTATCCTAGGGACATTCACAAAAGGGACTTATTGTGTTTTTCACCTTTTGCATTATTTATTTGGCCTTGGAAATGGGAAAGACAGTACTCTTTTGCCTGTTTATTGCTTTTAGTTTTCAATCACTAACATCATTACTACCGCAATTTTAGACTGGTTTTAATCACAGCTTTACCTTTAATAATTTTGGGAGAATATTTCTGGCAACCATGCTCTTTTTTCAAATCGATTTCTAACAGGCAACGGTTTAAAAAAATAAATCGTTATAAATGAAGACTTATATTTATTATATATATCCATATTGTCTTAAATTCATTTTATGTATTTATAGCGTAGTAATAGTAATAAAAAAATGAACATTTCGGTTTTAATTTTTTAAACTGTTATGTTGAAAGCAACTTTTACGACCTCGCGAGTGACTCAGGTGCGAGATTTTAAAATGAGACAAGAACAGCTCAGCCATCGGATACCATTTCAAAATTTTATCAGTCTTTTGAATTCAGAAAATAGCATCAGAAATTTCATTGAAAGTAAGAAAGATCTCCTTAGATCCAGTTTTCATTTATCCTACACAGCTAGGCTCAGCAATGGCATCAGGAAAAATGCGAGAAACTGCCCCAGAAAAGAGGCGGGAATTTACATCTGCAAAAAGGCGGTTGCCCAAAGAGAACTGGAAAGTGCACGATCACTACGACAGGCGGATGAATTACGGTAATATCTTGACGAGGTCACAGACTCCGTTCAACAGGATCAAGAATACCAATTCTGATATGGACTTCTTCGCGGATGGCGTCCTTCACCACCCTTCGACCAAACCCCACTTGATGGTCAGCATGGTGGGAGAGAATGGAGCCATCCCGAGAACAATAGTGACCAGGAGCGCTGCGAAACAGTTGCAGTTGGACAAGAAACTGCTCCAAGCTTTAAAAGAGTACAAAAAGTTATCGAAAACGGATCCACTTATCAAGGAACTGAAGGAGTACCAAAAAGAAAATCCGAACTTGCTCAACCCTGAAGGTGCGGTTGAGGAAGTTAGGGAGTCGGAAGAACAGAGTTCTGCAGAACAGAAAGCGAGTTCTGGTTACGAATCGACGACAGGCGGAGAAACGACAGATTCTGAGGCATCAGCTTAAAGAGTAAAAGATCACATGTTTTGTAGTCAATGGGAAAAAAATGAATCAAAAGTTTAGAAATAGAATGTAGATTAATTGTATTTATATTAAAATGGATTTAAAATAATGAAATGTATGAAATATATAAATGTTACAAACATTGATAAAATCCCTAAATACAAAAGATTTCCAACAATCCGCCTGAGGTATTTTTTTGGGGTTATACAGGATAATTGAATACATGACAGCGAATGGCTCCAGTAAGAAACTTTTTGAAATGTTATCATTTTAAAAAGTTTCTTATTATCGACAAATGTGTTGAATTTTTATCATATTAGTTAATTTAGCGAATTTTGATAACTTTGGTTAAAAACTTTATAGCCTTTGCGGGGAAATTTAGTAATCGATCCTCTTCGATTTGCCAGTTTTCGTTATATGATCCCAACGAATTCGCCATAGATTATCGATAATTCAACGAAATAATTTCTATAATAATAAATATTGGACATAAACGGAATAATTTTGATGGCAATTATATTACGCTAACGGAAAAAAAATTCAATCGAATAAAAAAATTTTAAAAAAATTCTCCGTAATATAAGAAGAAATTCACTTCGCAAAACCATTGTAAGCAGGTATCTGCAACAATAAACATTTCTAATAAAAATGTCAGATTTACTCTTTCATTTTATGCTTACCTTCTCACATTGGTATAAAAATTTATGAATGAAAATTAAACTGTATTTAAATATTTGAGAAAACAATATTATAACGAGCGAAACAAGTTCTTGCAAATTATGACAGAACTGCGCCATTCTTGAAAAAATTCGCCAAATTTCCACCATGTGAATGGCTACAAGATAGGTAATAAATGACTTTGAGGGTTGCATTAATTATAAAGAAAGCGTATGTATTCATATTGTATAGTGTGCATGATTTTATGTTTCCCGCAATTAGTTTATTCGAAAATGAGTGCAATATTTTCAATCTCGGATCTCTTTTTCCTTTAAAAAGTTTCTCAAACATACGTTTATAAGCAAATATTTGCAAACAACGGCCTGTCCCGAAAGACAAGAAAAGACGAATAATGGTGGGTTGATTTAAAAATCGTACCTTTTTTTAAATGGATGAATAGGAAATGAACTTTTACAGAACGAAGGCCTTTCCGTCATGCATTTAAATTACAAATTTCAATCGAAAACATGAGAATATACTTGAGAAGAATTTTATTAATTATTAAGATTTGATATCATTATTCGTAGATAAAAGGAACACCACAATAATTCTGCAACGGCCTGCCTTGAAGAATCAAAGACATTTGTCGGTTATAGAGGCTAAGAATTTAACCGCACCAAGAAGGCAAAGAGGTGTCTATTTCTTGCGCCATTCTTAAATATCGGCAACAACAATTTTCAGTCCCACGCGTCCCACCAATGTTCGTCAATTTTTTTGCTGGCAATTATTACGAAAAAGGGACGCTAATACATGGCAAATACTACTGAGTATTGAATCAAGATCCTAATCATAACTCGATTACATAAACAAGGAAAAAAAACTCTTATTCTTCTATCGGTATTTGTTTTTAAAAATAATGATAAAATGATTGCTTTTACCTTAAATTTTCTTGGTACGATTCGGTTTTAATAGCGATCAAAAAGCGCCAAGAAAAAATTTCGCCAAATTATAAAAATACGCTCAAGCGCATTATTATTTATTATGAAAAACTTTGAACGTGCCATTCACTTATATAGTTTGGTGATTGAAATCACCGAATAGGCGATTTTCTTGGTGCTTTTTAGTCACCTTTTTCTTTCGTATTTATATATTAACCGTTTGTCTTTAGCGAATTTTATTATTTGTAAAAAAAGAGACGTAATAACATGTAGCCTTTGGGGGATCCCCCCCCCCGATGAATCGATGGCATGTGGTTAATACATGGTAAGTACTATTAAGTACTTTATAAACTTTGTACTTTCTCGTATACGCAGTATAGAATTGTCAAAAAATTCCAATTCGAATTTTTGACATACTTCTGCGTTTTAGATTTCCCTGAATTCAAAACAGACATTTTTGGAAAATTTCCTTCTGTCTATCTGTGACAAAGAGAGCTGAAAAACCCTTTGAGCTAGAGGATTGAAATTTAGTAAACGATCTTTACACAAAATTTTCAGATTTCTATAAAATTTTGTGTAAAAAATTTTCAGATTTCTATAAAATTTTGTGTAAAA
>JAPMOR010035218.1:54434-106217 GCA_026543865.1 Argiope aurantia | reverse complement strand
ATTGAATTGATATTGATTGAATTGATATTGATTGAATTGATATTGATCACTTTTATGTTGCTTATTTAAATTCTTAATTCTTTTGCTGGAAATTTGCAAATTTTCAAGCATTGTTTTGCTTGAAATTCCTTCCATTTGGGGAAGGAATATTGAATCTGGCTGGAAGAGGCCGTGGCTTGGGGGAAATTTGGTTCAGGATTTTTATATCGGTAGTAAACTCTTTTAGTATAGTTGAGCTAAAAATATGAAAGCGCAGTAACCTACCATTTCCAAGAAAGTCTTCAGACTTTCGCATAGCTTATATAAAATTAAGCCCACTATGATCCGAACAGTGAAGCAACACGACTTTCAGAATAACGACTTCTAAACCATGTGGTTAGATTTTATTCTTGCTTTCATTGGTTTTAACAATTTAACTGAATTATTTAAAAATATTCTGAAAACATTAATCTTTAAAATGTTCGTTCATGCAATGAATCGAATTTTAAACGATAATTTTTAACTGTTTGCTAATTGTACGTATTGCCGTTGCTTTTATGATAATTAGTTAACATTTCTAAATTGGTTTAAAGTAATTAAAAATTTTCAAATCTTCGGCACCAGTTAACCACTTATTGAACATAACCAACCCATGTTGTCTATTTGTTACCCGTGAAACTTGGAGAATTTCATTTAGGATGTGAAGCCGAGAGCTCGTTATATTGTTGCGCAAAGCACGATGGGTAACTTAATGAGTAAGCAGATGGCTCAAATCTTCCAAATAGATGTTCTTCAGGACATCTCTCTGTGGACAATCGCCATTTACTAAATGTGTAAATTCAACGTACGGTGTTAATGATCCTTGTATTGCATACGATAACCAGAATTCAAAATTAATAAAGTTTCATTTAAATTGTTTACGCTGGATTTTTGGAATCTTCATGAGGATAACTAGTCGTTCATCATCAATTGTTCTTAAAATTGTTTAAAAATTAAACTTGATAATTTAAATATGAACGGTTCTCGCGTCGAAAAGAATATTCTACTGTACATAACCTTCTAATAAACTTAAAAGGTTAATTAAAAATTCTCCTAGGATTGAGCGCTTACCAGCTATGCTAACAGTCGTATTACATGGCCGTAGATCAGCAAGGAGAATTTGATTTATGAGCTAATGAAAGAAAGCTCGAATATTTTTGCGGAATTGTCTATTGTCAGATATTTTAACGAGTGAACATTCTAAAGATATACTAATGAACAATGTTTCATCCCCAACTGAAATTCCAGTTTCATACCTTTTCCTCACTAGAATTGGATCCCAAACCCCTAAGATTATCCTAATGTTTCAGTAGTTCTCAAAGTTCTACAATTTAACTGAAAGGATTGACAGAAACTTTGCTCTTGATCCCTCTAATAGAGAAACGACACTTGGAGAGTTATGGTGAAACCCTACGTACAAAATCACTTGGTATTGCATGACATTTTGCATTACGATACAATTTAACAAGGAAGAAAAGTAAATAGTTAAAAGCAAACTAAGGGGAGACGTGCCGAACAGTGAAGTTACAAGGACATTTTCATGCCTTAATTCTTCGATTGCATTTACGAAATTAACTTAAATTCAATCCACCTTTCAGAGAATGATACTCACTGCCATGGATTCAAGTGCAAGGACAATCACTGTATACCCTCGATGTGGAAATGTGACGGCCGAAAGGATTGTCTTGATGGTTCCGACGAAGAATTTTGCTCGAAAGGTAACTTCTCTTGTTGTATTGAATAGGTTTCGGCGCAGTCAAACTCGCTCTTCACCCCTTATGATGGAATGACCGTTTCATTAATTGAAATTTCGTCTACATAAATCTGTTAACTAGAATTTGTAGTCTTAAAATTTGATCAATGTTGAATAGGAGACAATACATTGTTCCAAATAGATGTTGCACTGTAATCTGTTGATGGTCTGACATGTTGCCATGTCCAAACGAGTAAGCGGATTGTGTATGGATAACCGATTGTTGGTCAACTTTAGAATAAGAAATTTTGTTTAGAAATTCTCTTGTGTTCAAATTCTACGTTGCGAATCTTAGTGACGAAGTATGCCAGGATGGAATTCGTATGCCATAAAACTCTTGTACTATAGCTTGTCATAAGCCTGCTTACTGAATATTGTATTGCATTTTAATTTAACAATTAATTCAACTGGATTTTCTTTAAAAGTAGCGGTAAACAGCATCCAAATTCGAAACGTAAAAGGAAACTTGCAACTCGAATTCATGATTTCATCAAGATTTAACATCTGAACTTTTAATCTTCAAATCGGAACATCTCTTGAAAACTCGGTCAATAGGAGCCTTAACGGTCACAATGGCTTATTCCGTTTAGAGAAAGAATAGAAATAAGTGAAAAAGAATATCGAATTTCTTATCGTGAAGGTAGATTTGGTAAAATTAGTGTATGAATTTATTGCTTTAAATGCTGAATATCTCAAGTTTATAAAACTAAACGGTAAATTTTTATAAAGACGTTTCCTATATAAAACAATTGAATTCTCTAAGAAACGAGTTCAATTTGACTCTTTCCATTGCGTTTATTTAATGGATCTTGCAGAACTGAGCGTCTAATTTAATCTTAATTCCTTTTGCTCCAAGAATTTGACATTTCAAATGCTGATCCCATTCATGACAGCATGGGCTGGCGGTTGAAATCCGATATAGTAACTCGCCTCGCCTCCATTGTAGTGAGATTGAAATTGGTTCGGAACCATCTTTCATACCCCCGACATTCATGTCATTTCGAAACATTCGAAGAAATGGGAACATCCAGACAAAACGGGAAAATCCAGAGGATATGAGCTCATCCTCTTGAGCTTGACAGATTTCTAGGACTTTCACTCACTTTGTTCTATGCGAGGAGGGATCTGATCTATTTGTCCTAAGTGGCATAGAGGGAGAGCCATTTCTTAATACAGACTTTTATCCCCTAACTTAGCGCTTAATTTTATTGATGTAATTCGATCCATGTAGATTAGAGCACTTGAAATCGTATCCATTCAGTTTCTTCACAACCGCAACTCGAGGCGCTACCGATTGTCATCGGCAGTGGGTTCAATTATCGCCCTTGAAAATGCTATGTGGTTAAAATAAATGCAATACAATTGTATACATACATGACCACCACTGAATCGTGAATTGAAAGAAATTTTCAAATTAACCGTAAATAACGTGCGTATTAAGTTTTACATATTTAACTAATTTATAGAAATCAGGCTACCTAAAAAGACCCGCTTAAGATCGTGAAATGAAATTCTCCGCTGATGATTGCAAAATGAGAGGGGAAACGATACGAAAATTGCGCTAGAAATCGTGTTATAAGGTTGTGTAATCTTTTGTTTCATTTCTTCAGTGGGTCGATAAACTGAAGACCAAGCATGCTTGGGAATTAAACACTGGGGGTTCAGCATTAGGCTGACTACCTGACCGGGACATATGCCTTGAAACCTAGAGCTCTTGGTGAAGAAAACGGATATGGGCACTGTAGGCCTTGGCCCACATGGGCTGTCGTGCCACTGAATTTGTAATCTTTACTTGATCAATTGCTGACTGTATTATCGCGAATACTAAACCCGCATTACGCTTGTAATACAATTTAAGAACTTGTATAACATCTGAACTCTTGCGTACATGGTTGCTCTTAAAGACTGAAAGGTCTTTGTCACAGACTTTCCGTCTCATTTCAGACTTATGCGCAGCAACCGAATTCACCTGTTCCTCCGGCACCTGCTTGGACAGAAAGCGAGTCTGCGATTCCAAGAAGGACTGTCCCGATGCCAGCGACGAAGGAAAACTCTGCAGTAAGTAGGGCTGGAACAGTTTGTATATATTCCCTCGTTTCTAGCGATCGTTTAATTCAATGGAATATCTCGCTGAACCTGCGTCTATCGAAGCGAACTCTCAGTCACTTACGAATCTGCAATCGATTCGCATCAATCTCCACAAACTAAATTTCTTGTATGTTTTCAAAAGAACTTGATTCAATTTAGATCCGCATGTAACATATACACTATTGCATACTTCTGATTAATCTCCTTTTCATCGAAAGCTTTAAAAACAAACTTGACATGCAACACATTTTCCTTCGTAATTACTGCTAGAAAGAAATCCAGTCTTCAAGCTCGACTCCTGAGAATTCTTTATGGCAGTTTTTAACATTCCCGATGCCGTTTATGAAATTGTTCAGGAGAAACCAAGAATTTAATCCACGATTTCGGGAAGCCTGGGTTTTTTCCGATTATAGAAATGAATGGGTCTTCGAAAAGTAAGTCATCACAAGCAAATTCTGGAACTTTTTGAATCGACACGGTGAGCGTTTTGCACTTTTATCTTAATGACACATGGGGAACAAGTTCTTAAATCTTGAAATAAACTTGCCTACGATGGGCAGTATCGTCTTGATAAGTTTCGAATAACGCATATTCTTCCAGTAACAACAAACTCTATTTAAATGGAAGTGAAGTCGATAAAGTAATTATCTATAATTAAGTTGCGAGAATAGTATTTTAATCTAGACTTATTTAACAAAAGTAAAAACTACGCTTGATTTTCACATCCACTCACTAGCAATTTCGTACATGGCTTTTAAAGTCAGTCTGAATTTTTGGAATTCACTTTTATTTCTAGCTTGATTAACTTTGCCTTTTTATTTTGCAAGTGTTAGGAAATTCATCTGCACAGGTGTCTACTGAATCTACGCTTTATCAAGCAATTGAAAGAAATTTGCTTGATACCACTGAAGATCTGAATCCTTCTTGTGATTCTGAATTGAGTTTAATTCCGCTTACGAAACTGAGTTTGTTGAAGGCATACTTCATGACGAATTCGGGAACTATCGGTAAAGGCAAACTTTTTTCTTTAAAATTTTACATGTTAGACGATCCGCAATGGCATCGGCACTATTCCGCTTTTGTGATTGATCTAGAACGCCAACCCTGTAAACTTCCCAATTTTTGTGAGCACGAAACCAAAATTGGGATCAATCCATTTCGCTAGTATGGATGGAAGTCCGAATGTACTTCCTCGAATATCCGCATGTTAACCTTTTAAATGTTTGAAAAAATATTGGTTTTATAATCGTATACAAGCATTAGCCAAACTTTTCAGTTCTGTACCATTCTTTGCATCACTGTTGCGCTTTTTCTATGACTCGCATTTTTACGCTTTTAGACACGTTTTACACTCCACGTTTTCGTTTTATAAACCGATACAAATATTTTTATTCTATGAATGTGGCGCAGCTTAGCCAAATGGCTTTTGTGCCATAAAACAAACTCGAATATCTCCATCAGCTCAATTCAAAATTATGAGCCTCTTTCCAAAACGGCTATTTTCTCCAGAACGTGACCAAACTTCACACTCGGTATGAGCACTAGCTTCCGATTCCACTCGTTTAAATGAAACGTGTAAATTTTCTTCCGATGAAACTTCTAAAGTAATTAAAGAAATTTTAAGTATACTGAAACTTCTCGGTATCCATTTTACTCATTCACTAAATTTTTGTCATCTGACACATATAAATGCCATATAACGGAAAATAAGTTTTTGGAACTTAATGGCTTAACGCTGTTTTAGTTCTCGTCAATTTTTGTGGAAGTTTATCAAATCTTCAGCCACATGGAAAGTTTTTCAGAAGAACGGAGAAAACTTTCGATTTCACGCAGTTGGAACTCTGAATTTTATTAGAATTTTCCAATCTTCTAGGCCAGCTCTGCAACACCACCAAACCGACATGCAGTCAGAATTGCAGGCGAACTCCGAAAGGCCCCGAGTGCTACTGTAACGAAGGCTTCACCGTGGGTAAAGATGGGAGAACTTGCGAAGGTAATGTCTTGTATTCTTGCAATATAAATGTTCATACGCATTAAAGCGTAATACTTTTCTTTTACAATTTTTATTATGAAAAAGCCCCAAGTATTGAATGCTACTGGATTTAATCTTCGAAAATGTACATATGCGAATCGGTTATCGCCGAATTATTTATCGAAATCCTTGCAACAGATTAAATTTCTGGCATATAAATCTTTCAATGAACGAATGCAGGTTAAGCGCTTTAGCTTTGCGAAAGTAGAATACTAAAATGACGCATCGCAATTCAAGTCGCAAAGCTGCTTTCTACTTGCATATTTATGATGCAAATCCAGGAGCTGAATAGTTTCTGGAAACCCGATGCACAAAGCTAATATATCGAGCTTGTTAATTTAATTCCAACTTGATAAAAGCATTTATAATAAGTGAATTAAACTTGGTTAGCTGAAAATCAATGCTTGCAGGAACTGCAAATAAAAGCTTCTTGCAATGTGGGTTTTTGCGAATATGCAACAAATTCTATATCTTAAAACTCTGTTAAATAATCGCATTGAACTAATAAATTTTTCGCCTCTTCTAGATGTCAACGAATGCTCGGTTGAAGGGTTTTGTAGTCAACTGTGCACCAATCGAATTGGAAGCTTCGAATGTTCCTGTATAGATGGATATCATTTGCTTAATAATACATGCTTGGCTTCAGGTTTGTTCTATTAAGCTATTATATATTTAAACTTTTCTCATGGCTATAAGTTGATTTTCCAGACTGTTTCGTCTAAGCGACTCTTGTGAAGCATAATGCGGGATTCTCAAACGTTTTGTTTTAAAAGAATGTATTTATAGTCTAAATCGTAAATCAACATATTAAACGGATTAACCACATAAAATCAACTCGTTTTGGCGCAATTTAATTTGTCGTTATCTCTCGTGTGCCAAATAATCCGTACAGTTCTCGAGACTCGGATATGCGTGGCTACAAATGCGACTCCTCTACGAAACTGCTGAATTTTATGGAAATGTATCCTATTCGATGACTACTCTATTTTGAAAATGAAGCTAAACTACCATTTTTTGATGTGGTTTATTTTTAAATTTAAACTTGCGTGCGGACATGAATGCTATAGCTTCATTGTAATAAATATCTCGGATGCTTCAAGATACAAATAAGTAGCATTATTTAACTTGATCAACTAGAAAAATGGATTCTAGCACATTTTTGAACAATGAAAGCTCTAGTATATCAATTTAAAACGAGACACCCCTGCAACTGCTCTTGGATTGCAAATTGAGTCATTTTCTTCAGGCATACTGGCTTTAACGTTCATACAAGAGCAAGTTTTTGTGCGCATTCATTGTAATGAGATATGAACTAGAAACTAAATTCAACTGGTTTAACTTTTACGGCAACTCGATACTGGCTTCAATTTGCAACTGCTAACTGATGAGAAAGTACAAATACTAATGCTGTCAATTTTTTGCTGCAAAAGGAAGCAGTTTTAGCTTTTCCTATCGAATCCAAAACTGAATACAATATATTAATGCCTCGATTTAAGCATGTTCGAAGCTACGCGATTCCTCTTTTTCTTCAACATTAAGACAAAGACGGGGGATTCGGATTGTGTATTCCTCTCATTGACGAGTTATTCACAATCCAAGAAGGAACGATTTTTCTTTAAAAATGAGTCGGAGGAGCAAATTTGTGAGCATTGCCTCAAAGAGAAATCGCATTCTTCTGAAACTGACAGTAAAGATGGATGCAATGCAACTTGAAGGAGTGAATATCGGTAAACATGTATTCTCGCAGCAAAGAACGAATGGCCGATTCCAGTCTCATGAGAACTCGCGATTCAAAAGCCAATGGCAATTGTTTCACAGAAATAGACGCGTTTGTTCCTACTTTCGTAAAAAATATTGCAATGAACCTATTCTAATTATAAAGCGATTGATAAACACAAGCTTGCCAAGATTCCACTGGACATGACATTCTGCGAATTTAGTTTAGTGAGCGATTAAAATGACTCGAATTTATCATTTTAATGAATATTCCTAGTATCTTAACTTCCATATCGTCGACAGAGGAAAAATAACTTTTGGCTATTATCTTTGCCATTAAATTTGTATACAAAACTGCGTTTCTATTTTCGCGTATCTTCAAGGTATTGCTTTCATTTGTCTTAACCCATCAAATTTTTAAATTTACAAGATTATAACTTGAAAATGGATCTTCATGCGACATGCACAAAATAATTTTGACAAAATCTGTTAAAAAGCACATCCGAACAATCTAAAACTGTAGTCAACTACATGAATCAACATAAATGAATATTGTAAACTTTACCATATGAAAACGCATTTCGGATAAAATTCAAACTAAAAATAAATTCCGCTTCACTATATTTTTGTATTTTAAAGTTAAATCAAAAGGGTCTTTGTGGATTCGCACACCATATGTTGCCGTTAGAGATCTTTCCATCCCTTCGGTAAAGGATTTGCTATCCTCTGGCGCGCTTGCGCTTAGCGAAGGGGAAGAGCTAAAAACGAGTGCTGTAATCATTCCCTCAGCCAAATATTACTAACTAAAGAAGTTTTTGTCTTTAATGTCTTGAAATTTTAATGAATAGTTTTTAAGCAACTTCGAACAGCCCATTTACTTCTGCATCCTAGAATTTAAGGTAGTTAAGTATTCAACACACCATATATTGTTAGGCATCTATTGCTGATAAAGTAATCGGTCTCCATCTTTCGAAAGCGGTGATGTCATCCATGCCGAAAATTTAGTTGTTTCGTGATGCAAAATATTTTCTATCTCCTTCACACGAGATAGCCATCGAAAACTCACCCGAAGAAATCTTGCTAGTGTATTAGATTTTGACGACCCTACAACTTCCCACTATCTCGAAGCGATTGAGACGGCAGCAGATTCTTAATTTACGTGAATTATGAAATAATGGCCTCCGAGAGAATTTATACATCAATTTTACAAATGGTAATTCTTTAGTTCAATATCACGAAATTATCTTCATGATCAACTGAAAACGCGAATTTTCAGATTCGAAATACAGTCTCTTTACAAATGAGCTTGAAGCCGAAGAACCTACCGTCTCAAACGTAGAGGTCAGCATTTCAGTTCTTCGATCTTCAGTAAAACATTCTCGTTCCGTTACACCCAATTTAGACTATTTTAATAATGAAATGTTCAGTCTACTAGGATTAAGTTTGCTACCCATTTTGGAGACAAATGTAGAACTTCATTGTACAACGTAATGAGATTCGCTAATAAAGTGAGGGTATAAAGATAAAGCGAAATCGGAACATTTAGTTTTGGGAAAAGATGAACTATGGTTTAATACTCGTAGGTTGACGCGAAACTATTTAAAATTTGTCGCGTGCAATGATTTCAAATCTCGGTAAATTCTGAAATCTTCGTGCATTTTTTTTGTGAATCTTAAACTCTAGGAGTGTTTAAATATCTTCCCATGATCTACCTCACGGTTCAATTCAAACTTCTATGAATTTTTAAGGACCTGAACCTGTGTTGGTATTCTCCAATCTGCACGAAATTCGAGCCATGTTCTTGAGAACGAGGCGTTATTTTCCTGTTCACAGTGCGTTAGCCAAAGCGGCATCTGTCGACGTGGATCCACTAGAATCCAGAGTTTATTGGGTAGAAATATCTAACAAATCTTCAGTCTATTCTTCGAAACTAGATGGCAGCAGCTTCTCGACTGTTCTGACCAACGGTAAGCTACAATAAAATTTCACAAACTTCAAGTTGCCAACATATCTCCAGTTGTAATTAACTTTTGAATCTTAAAGGCCTCATGGTTCCTGAAGGAATATCTGTTGATTACGTGGCCAGAAATCTGTACTTCACGGATTCCGGGTTGAAACAGATCTTGGCATGCAAGATAGATGGATCGATGTGTCACGTTCTACATAGTACAAATATCGGCCGACCGCGGGCGATAGCAGTAGATCCGCCTGAAGGGTAAGCTCCTTACTAACTATAGCTTAAGGTTTGCTTTTTAAACTTGACACAAAGACAAGACTCGGTTATGCCTGAATAAATCGCTTCTAGCCCCTCTGTCCTATATGGCACCGAAACTATGGGTGCTAAAAAAATGTACGAACTTGAAATGACTAAAGTTTTACTTAAATGGCTTTAAAAACTTGTTTAATTTTACAAAAGAAAAATATCCATTTTTATAACTGGTAAACAGGCAATGCGACTTTGCTGTCTTTACATTCACCGAGAGAGTAAAAGGTTAAAATTGTTTGGTAGTTGAGTATAGAGTAATTATTTTGAGTTAAGATTTTGACATTTGTTGGGACAAGTTCATAAAATCTTTTCATTTACAGGTTTAAAAGAATATCAATGTCTGTGAATGACGGATTGAAATGAAGCTTCCATAATGCGATACTTCAGTAAGCGGTAAAACTGCTAAAATTAAGTATCAACTAAAGATTCCGAGTTCATTCCTTTATACCCTCTAGCAGAATATTCTAAATTACTCGTTTGTTAGTAAGTTACTGTGTCAATCGTATAATTGTATACTTCTAAACTGGTGATATAACATCGCCTTTTTCTCTTTTCTAAAACTTGAGATTTATCGCCTTGTATTTGGCATGCACTTATAAAGCGACAAGACCAGCTTTGTCGGAACATCAGCTCAACTAACCTGTAAAATCTAGTTGCATACAAATATAGATTACAGTATTTAAGACATTAATGCAACTGATGTCGTTATGAATAATTTAAATTTCTAAAATTCAAATTCGAAAGCCGTTGATAAATAAAATTCCAAATTGCGCTGCTTGCATTGTTCTACAGCATGAATGCGAGAACTCTTCGGAAAGAATGAAATATTGATCGTTATTTCTCCAGAAGTATTAGTTGAATAAAAATGGCGATAAAGGAAAAGGTACATCTTGAGAACTATTGCCAAATGCGCTTCCATAGGCGTGTAACTAATTATGGATTTTGAAATTATATTAGATTGTCCATAGTGAATAACACTTGGTGAAGGTTGTGGCAATAAGTAAAATGCATATAAAAGTACAAAACTTGGTGGGCGAAACTTATCAGCACAATGTGAGCGCGAAACTCCCATCGATGCAGCTTTTCTCGGACATTTAATCTGTATTCCTTTAACTGTAAAATCTTGTAGAATAAGAAAGGGCTTTTTTATTTGGAACACAGATTACTCTCCAATTCTCTTTAAATGGACTGGGATGTTTAGAAGCAAGAAACTCTTCAGACCTCGGTTTTTGCTTGAAAAGTCTCGTAATCGAGACCATGAAACAGCGGTTCGAGCAGAAGTGTAAGGAATTGCATTTGAAACCAATTTGCGGATAGAAATGCAAAAATGAATTCAACTTTAAAATAAAGTATGAAGTTCCTTTTAATGATATTTCGTAAAAATTGGTCTTGTGCAAGACTGAATTTCGTAGCAAGATATGAAACTTCCACTGATCATGCACTTTCGTCTTTAGCTCGATTCCATATACTGGAGTTCTCTATGATGGTGAGTTGCCCCTATATTGTGACCCGGAACGACTCAAATTGAGGCGATCATTATGAAGGAGAGATGGGTTCGTAATCGACTCGATTACCTAATGAATGCCATGCAATATCGTTGTTCGGTTATTTGGGGAGACCTACGGCCTATTGATAACACATAAAAATTCCAGGCAAAACAATCTGCTACCGAGAAGCAAAGGTTCGGTACAACCTTTGAACCCTATGGGTATATTTGACGTATCGGAAAGTTCCGTATTGGTTTGAATCTTTCCCATTTTTTTAAAATTTAGCTTGTCTCAATATCATGAAGTATATATTCTGAATAATAAGAAATGAATTTTTAAGTAAAAGCCGCTGCTGCTTTCACATGTTAGAAAATTAAATGAGTTTCAAATGCAAAAGTCGTTTAAAATATATAGTCAAAGGGTTATGAGAATATTTCTTAAGCAAAGTTTACTGGTATCCAATGCTTCCAAGAGGAATGCATTCAAATATGCATATTCTTGAAAAGTGGGCAACCCTTTACATTTTTCGGCAATGTGTATCTAGACGGCAGTTGTTCGTCTTGAAATCGATGAAAGTAAATGCATCTTAATTTAAATACGAACTCTTCATTACACAAACGATTTATAATTTTGAACTGCCAATCATTTGTTGCTTGAAATAGCCCCGTAATGATTCACACCCAAACTGTAGCGTGCCCAGCACTCGTTGCTGAATGTTTAAACAGATGAGCATCGCTAAAGCGTTCTCTACTTAATATTGTATCGCAGGCTACTGTACTGGAGTGACTGGGGAGAAAGCACATCGGGAATATATCGGAGTGGCATGGACGGCAGCCGGCGCATTGCCATGGTATCGAAGGACATCCAGTGGCCGAATGGTATCGCTATTGATCACACCTCCAACCGACTCTACTGGTCGGATGCAAAGCTCCTGACAATCGAATACGTTACTCTAGATGGAAAAATTCGGAAGGTTCGTTTCTTTCCTTGCTCTGCAAGTTTTGCAACATGTTAATCTAAAATTCAGAACTGAATAATTCTTGTAAGAATAGTGTAAAAAAAAAAAAATTGAATATAGCTCTAAATTTTTCCACGAGATTACGGAAAGCCTATGAAAAATTAAAAAGCTGTTCATGTAATCAACGCCAAACGCCGACTACTTTCTATGTTCGGAGCGAAATTTTAGGAAAGGAGTTCATTACTTATAATGCATCTAAAGAAAATCAAATCATTAAGTTGATATATTTACAGATTCTCGTTAGTCTAATGAAATGCAACCTAAATGGTTAACATTTCATACTAGATTGTAATGCTGCAATCGTAATCTTTACATACAAGTTATTGTGGATCTATAAAACGAATTAAAAACCTAAAATTTTGAAATGCAAGTCAATTGAATATTTGCACACATTTTTCCTCCCACAAATGAAAGAGAAATGAATGGATGTAAACGCCTATCAATGAAACTGCCGTCTTATTCCATTGTTCATATTTCAATGCAATTATTTGGATAAGATTTTGAATTAATAAAAACGAAATTGTCAAAAAAATTAAAGTTAAATCTTTAAAGTTGTTTCTAATTTAAAACGCTAGTTCCTACAATAGCTGACATTTTTCGCAATGACGGATCTGACTTTTTTGATTAAGCATTTCTTCTGTTGGGTAACGTTTTTATGTCGAGTTCTCGCTTTTGTGAACGAGCCAATTAAGACCACTAATGTCAATCCAACTAACATGCAACTTCCAAAAACGGTTTATAAGCCTTTAAATTAACTTTATAATTTAAAGACTTATATAATTTAAGATTACAAGTGTTCCTAGCAGTATAGATCTAACTGTAGAAAGTACCATGCCGGAATTTCATTAGAATTCAGCGTTTCCCTGTTTTCTAATCGGGCACACGGTAACTAATAAATTATATAATCTTCAGATAATTTCTTAAACGAGCGTTATGTCTATTACATAGTGAGTGTACGGGTTGGGAAAGGATGTCCCTGTTGCCGTATCCTTGAGACTTTGGATTAATTGTAAAAAAACATAAATCCCTTTCGAGTGTTAGCAGTATTGCAGTGTTTCTTTACTACTACATTGTTAATACATGTCTAGGTTGTTTTGTTATAGATTATAATTCTATAATCTTGAAATTCATCGATGTAGCTATAATATTGATATTCTGATTTTTCTAAAATTTACCCATGCAGAATTGTTTTCCATTTATATGAATATCAATTGAAATTTCTGCAAAACAGTTTCCAGGAACTCGGTCTCCGTGTCGATTAAGGGACAAACCAAAGTTGGATCGTATTGGCTAGTAGCCAAAATGGGTTGTTCTTTATACTTAAATCGATTCTCAGAATTCTTAATGAAAATTGTACAGAAGCATCACTAAGTGATGAACATTACTTTCAAGAAATGTTGGTTCTTATACCAACAAAGTATTCCGATATTGTATCCTTTCTAATTAAATGTTTAATGATGAAGAGAATAGCAATTCAACAAATCGTCAAAAGAAACGGTCATGTCTTCAAACAAAACCAATACCCCCCCCCCCCACGTTTTTCTGCAACTTGCATCGGACGCATCAACCCCGCATCAGACGTTACTTAACGGTTAATTGCAATTCTAAAATTTAATCGCGCAGTTAAGTGGATGTTTGGAGAATGAGAAACTGGAAAGATCTGCATGGGCACAAACTGAACCAGTTGTAACTGGTGCAAATAAACCCAAACCGGCATTTATTAATTTTTATGTGTATATGGAATATTGGTTGTTCAAAGTAGTTCAGACCATGAAGACCTGGGAAGGTAATAAAGATGGTTCTATCTGCAATTTTCGCAAACTGCATATTAAGAATGAAAATGGTCTACACGAGCTAAATTCCGATCCAAGAAGTTTTCAACTTGAGTAATATCTTCGAAAACTGTTTCAGAGATAAAAAATTTAACTCTAAACTTGAACTAAATTTTAAGGCACAAATATTGGCCAATTATAATCGATTAAATTTTAAATAACATTCGGTTAACCAATTTCGTACCACTTGTGTAGTGACACTGGCGACGGAAACGCTTCCGAATTTATTTTGCAATTGAATCCTTTAAGTTTTCAGCTTCGCTAATTTTGAATATTGGGAGGAAGGGCCATTTATTACCATTATTTGAGGAATGGTTGGATCTACGGCCGAATTTCCATCGCTAGAACTGAAGTTTACACTGCAAATGGCAATTGAAACTATCGGTGCAAGCAACAGTCCCTAAAAAAAATATTAAGGAAAATATTGACTTGCATATCTTTTTAAAAGCATTATACTCGTGCATATTTCATGCCAATTTCTGCGGTTCATAATCTTTTCAGTCTGTTTAAATACAATATTTAATTTAGACAAACTAAATCATCTGAACGCATAATTTCTCCTATATATATATATCAATCTGTGGTAATTGTCTAGCACTCTTATTTATCAAATAGCGAACAGTCTAGTTAATAAGTCGGTTCCGAGTTGTGAACCGAGCAATGCAATCATTCCTTATCCATCACGCACAAACGTTCTATATTCTGTACATTTTTATTAATTTTTCCAATTTCCGGAATATATTTGTAATGTGCAGAATAAATTCTTAGGTGATTATAAAGAACGAAGTGTATCATCCCTACTCTCTTGCTGTATTCGAGGATAATTTATATTGGTCTGATTGGACTACCTTCACTCTGGAATCCTCCAATAAATTTACTGGCCACAAGACTACAGTAATGGTGCGCGAGAATGGAAAGCATATTATGGGAGTTCACGTCTATCATCCTGTTTTAGCAAGACGGGGTAAGTGGATTTTTTTATCCATTTTATGTTCTAAATTAATATTGCCTGTCGAGATCTTGCGCTGTAAATCTACTGGTATTTCGCATGTATCATTGAAGGAGTTCAATCCGCTCAATTGGCAATGCCCCACTTTCATTGAAGACTCCTCGTGAGTTCTTCGTCTTGCATCTGCAGATCAATAGTATTGTGACGGTTAATGCTGCACTGGTTGTTCTGGAAGATGCAGTATTCACGAACATCTCACAGCAATATACATCTTACTGCTCAGATTGTGTTCTGGGGCATTCTGTACAAAACTTGTATACAGTATATAATTGGACTCTTCCATATATTAGTCGGCATATGACATTTATCATTTTAAACTTTGAGCTAGGTTTCAAAATATCTTCATGCTGTGGTGCTGTAAATATTTTCACTCTGTAGAATGCCTTGGGAATTTCCAGAACTGCAACGGAAGAAGGAAATGGCTTCCTGCGACCATTTCAATTATCTCCATAAAAATCTTGTGATATTCAATACCCTAACCTTTTTCTGTATTTTGAAAAACGCTGCAAATATAGCTTATGAGCAAATATTTGCAGATTTTCAAATAAGCGTTCTCTGGAAGAGCATCCGTAAATGTTTCAATGATTTTGAGCATTATTTTCCAAATCAAATTTTTGTGCTTGGAAGAATTTTGAACTTATTTTGTACGTATCTTGCCTAGTGCGAAACTTCAGCTGCAGTTTTTGCAGCTATAAAGTTGTATGTAATCGGAGATTGCCATCTTATAAAAGGAAACGCTAATTTTACTTCGCAAGTTCGGATTGCACGATGGGTGTCCAGACAATTCTTGTCCATTGATGCATAATGTATAAAAATTTTCTACATTACATCTTTAAACTGACTCTATTGATGCTCTGAACTTTCTCTTCAGCAAACAATCCATGCTGGGGTAGTTCGTGCAGTCACATCTGCCTCATTGCTCCACTGAATAACTACCGCTGCGCTTGCCCGCCAGGCTTCTCGCTCGGCAGAAACGAAAGGACTTGCAGTGGTAGGTACCAGCCGTTTACTATATGCAATGTTCCATTTCAAAACGATTAAATTCAACCTGTTCTTGTTTCAGTTGACAGCAATTATCCGATGCTGCTGGTGAACGATGAAAGCAATATTTATCACATTCGGCCGGAAACGGCAGGAAGCACCGCCGTGTCAGAGTTGCCGCTGAACCACGTCGAGTTGATCGGAAGGCTTGCTTATGACTGGAAGACAAGAACTCTGTTCGTATCCGATATGAAGACTCCAGCCATCTATTCATTTAATATGACATCATTCAGCAGAAGGTAAATTTAGATTGTACATCAGCATTACGGTATGTGGATTTTTATGTTCTGAACGCAACGCAATTTAACTGCAGATATTTTAATTTGCGTAAAATACGAAGCTTGAAAGATTTCTTCATTATCCGTAACTGAATTTAAATGACGCAATTATATACAGAAAAGAAGCATTTGCAGCAAACTTAAAATTTTAAATTAAAGATGAGAAACATTAGTTATTCTAGGTTTCAGTAAAACATTACGCCATTGGTTTCGATTTGTTTATATAAATATCAAGTCGCTTGCTACTGATTTGAACAGCGTTTAAGGATTTTGGCTTTCTTTTTATGTTAATACTAGGTCTCACGGGGGATACTTCGTAATTGAGGATTAGAAGTTTCCGGCAGAACAGCATACGGAAAGATAGGGGTTGGATATCTCCCATCGATGACGGGGCGTACTTTCTTAAGGAAGAGTTGTACCGTGGCCGGTGATGGCCCTTCGAACTCAAACCACAGTTAACGCCAGTGTTGCTGTTACTGCGGTCCGGTCATTTAGTTTTTCTTTATGCCTTTGGTCGGATTGAAGAAGTCAATCCACGATTACGTTACTACCAGTGAAGACATCGGATTCCAATTTGTGTGATCTGAAATAACAATAGATGTCCACCCATAAAGAAAACTAGCTTCTAATTTCAGGGCAACCATTATCGATATATTAGTGTGCATGTCGCTGTTTGAAGAGCTAGTTAAAATTTTTTTGCCATCAACATATCAAGCTAACGTACAATTTATTTCTAACCACTTTAAGAATTTAGGCGCTAATTCCTTTATTAAATGGTATGAAGCTTTCAAGGTTCACTACAGACTGAAATGAAAATTCAACCATTAAAAATAAAGTCGGTGCTAATATGCCAATCTTCAAAGTGTCTAGTAATTAAATTTTAATGTAGATGGTTTTTATCGGTACTATTCACTTTTCCCTTAAAGGGAATCGAGGCCCATAAGATTCTCCGTTTGCTACCAGCAGCGTCCACTTGTTGGTTAATCTTGCGATTTTTCAACTTGCAGGGAGCTCGTCCGGCACCATCTGGCGTCCCCTGAAGGTATGGCGTTTGATCCAAGAAGCGGAAATCTTTACTGGGCTGATTCGAATAAAGGCACTGTGGAAGTCGTAACAACGACGGGTCTGAAGCGTTTGGTTATTGTTGCGAATCTGTCCAAGCCGATGGATATCGCCCTTGTACTGGAAGTAGGGTAAGTATGTTAAAAGCCTCTACTTGAAATGGATAAAACTTTTCGCTTTTAAATCACTCACTAGATTGCATATTCCAATCATGGAAATAGTGAAGTTTGAATTTTTCACTTAATAGACGAATGTCAAAAAAAACCCTGGATATAATTATGCGTTTTGCGACTACATTTTTGAATGTAGGACATGAAATTGAATTTATATGTAATGAAAGTTTAAAATTTGGAGGACGCTGCGGAGATTCAAGGGTTCTTTTCTGTGCATAAATATTTGCGATGGAATCATTGAAAGAATGTCCATTTTAGATGTTCAACTTCTGTTGTGAAGTTGATGTAAATTTAAGAAACATTTAGCATCTACACACCCACGGAATAAGCATATCAAGATGAGTGGAATAATGACTCGTTTATGGAATTCTGTTGGAAAGACTCGGGTATTTTATTGGCTTCTGATTTCCGCTCACTAGATTAGACGGACAGATATATCGATAAAAAGCTAATGTAATGCAGAGCTGCGCACGCATCTTTTAAATCGTAGCAAGCTCGTATCCAATTTATTAATCTAAATTAAAAATGTTAAGGAATGATATTGGCTTGGTGATAGCTCAAATTTTGATACAAAATCGCGAGTTTAAGGGTGTATTCAAACCATACTCCTTCGTATACGCAAATATCTTGCACAAAATGTGACGTCAAGTGCTTTCCAACTGGTGTGATGTAGAATTCGGGTGAAGAGTAGGGTTATGTGACCAAAATTTCGCTTGTGTTTTCATATGGAGGACGACAAGTTACGATCTGAAAAGTCATTTTTACAGTTTAAACATAAATTCAGCTGCTGTTTTTCTGTACAGGATTCTTTAATGATGTGAGGATATTCTTGGCTGTTATCAATATTTAATTTTTCACCTTGAAAATGCTAAAAGGACACTTAAGTTTGAATGTACAGAGAATTAGAGGTTGACGTATTGAATTTTATACAATTCTCTTGAAGCTTGACATTACTGATCTACTCGAGTGACTTAATTTTTATTCGGGATTCATGAACTGATCAATTCGAAATTTGTTACCGATTTGTAAAATAGCTGTAGCGCCTTCGCTTACAAGCAGGAGTAACTAAATTTTAATTCTGGCTTGGCTTGGCATTTAATTCTGGCTTATATATCCAAGACGGCATGACCCTATTCAAAAGCGGAGATTTTTAAGTCTCATTTGGAGGAAGGCCAGCTAATTGTCATTTGATTTGTACCCAAAATTTAATTTTTCGCATCCATGACTTCAGGGTCTCGTAATTCCCTTTTGCCCTCGGTTCTAGTCCAGCATAGTAAGGATTCAATGTGTATATTAAGCATTTAGTTTTAACTACAAGTATTAAATTGACCATTTATGATGCACCATTTATTAATCTACTATATATCAAGTTCAAATTTTTTTAGCAATTTGCAACCTTCACTCTATAGTGGAATGAAATCTTTCGTCTGCTACTTGATTTTTAAAATATTATTGGTCACATTGAGTTTCTTATTTAACTTGAAACGGCATAAAATGAGCTTTCTATAATTAAACAATTTCTGAATATGGCACAAACTTCGCTCGTACGAAGCGTAGCTTTTGAGAAAATACAAAATGGATGAAAAATTTATCCACTAGAAACGCATTTTAATATAAAAAATACTTCGCTGGATTATCGTGGTCTCGAAATGTCCAATATTCTTTTGATATCGATCTTTTCTTGTCTAGTTTCTTTCCTCCCTTTTGTTTTGCGTCAGTGATGCTATTAATTTTGAAATGTTCTTGGACGGGACACTTAATTGCTTTGGTCTCTCTATGCCTATTGTCCAAGATTTTCATTCAACAATCTTCGTTAAATAGCGACGTTACATCCCATATACCTGGAGGCATCCCTATTTGAACGAGTTTTTAATTGTATCGCATCTGCTCTCAACTGGATTTTTGAGTATGTATTCAGCTTTTAAATAAAATTGAAGGAATATGCATTAGGTCTCTCGTGTATTTAGCAACGGGTAATTTATAAAATCAAAGCTTCCAAAAAATTCCGCCTTCATAAAAATCCAGTGTCTGACTTTTCTGTTGGGATAATTTTATACCAACATTTTAGTATCTCGAATAATTGTAGAAATCGGTTTTTTAGAAAGACGAAGAGAATTTGAAAATTCATAAATTTCATCTTTCTGCAAACCTCGTTATTTCTGGCTCCCCTTAATAGTGAAATTGCCTTCAGAAGTGTTACGATTTGGGCTGATTTAATGTCCTACATACAAAGTGGGAGGAGCGAGAAGTCCTGGACGATATGGAATGGATATTTTTAAGGAAATAATATACAGAATTTACTTCCGAATTTACCTTCAAATAAAATCGCGATTTTTGTAAAAACTTAACGTGTATAAATCTCGGTTTTTGGAAAATTAAGCCACAATAACTAAGATGAATGGGAAAGGATGTCTGTTACTGTATTGTTAATCTGCTTTGAAGTCGTCATTTATACCAAGTATTTACTTCCGGAAAATGAACGAGCACAAGTGCATCTGAGAGCTGAACAGGAAATTTATTTATCTTGGAACACTAAACTTTTGTTTTTAGGAGAATGTTTGTATCTACTATCGGGAGATCTCCTTCGGTGTGGATGTTCGATATGGATGGAAAGAATGGTAAAGTTCTCAATGCGGCTGTGGGACTCCCAATAGCTCTCGCTGTGCACCCCTCGGCTGGTCTTCTCTACTGGGCAGATCCGAGGATGGGGACGATTTCATCTATAGATTACTCAAATTCAAATAGGTAACTTGGATTGCATTTTTTCATATGTCAAATCGTTAAAACATTTTCTGTGTGCGTGAGGGAAAAAAATTGACTTTTCATTCTGTGCTCTGCTGATCTTTCTTGATGGGATATAATTGCGTCCATATGAAATTTAAGAATCGATTCTTCAGTCTTGAAATAGATGAATTGTTATCTTTAGGACGTGCACTTCGTTATTATATAGCAAACCTTCTATCGAACTACTTGCAATTTTTAACTGAAAAGCAGGAAAAGCATCTTGGAATCGATTTTGGAGACCAATTTCTATTGCTGATATTTTTCTAAATGTATATTGAATGTCCAATATGGCTTTCCTATGCAGTGAAAACTTATTTTACAACCCTCAATTGTAGGGCAAAGGCCTAAAACTACATATTATTCCATAAACACAACTGAAGTTCTTGTCGGAGCTCTTTCCCAATTCTTTGTTTACTCAAAATTTTAATCTTTATTTTTGTTTTTATCTTCAGGGATAGTCTGTCAAAGAACGAGTTTGAGTATTCTCTAAATTTCGACATTTCTGACTTTTATCATAGCCCGAGCCTTAAACATTTTTCTGATTTGTGAAACTTAATGTCAAGTTTCCTGTCGAATGCTAAAAACTCCGATTAAAACTTTCAGTGAACCGAAGATTGTGCGGGAGAAGATCGGGAATGTCATGTCTATTGCCATTAACGATAAGTTCCTGTACTGGACGGATTCCAAGTATCACGTCCTTCACTTGGCAACTCACAACGAATCGCACTCCCATACCATAAGCTTGCCGGGAAGTAGAAGCGGATTAGTGTCCAGAAAGGTCCTTTATGCATCGGCGCCCAAGTCGAGGAGATCCTTTGGTATTCAATTTTTTTATTTCCGTGTGTTGTGTTCATATTCCATGGGCTGCGTTTCACTAAATGTTCTCGTATGGCAGGTATGGATTGTGCGAATAACAACGGCGGTTGTAGTTTCCTGTGCCTCACTTCACCTGGCGGTCGGACATGTGCTTGCCCTTTCGGTGTGCAACTATCTCAAGACGGAAAGTCGTGCTCAGGTAAAAAGTTTCCCGCTATTGTGGTGGTTTTAAACTATATGAATAGCAATAACAAAGTCCTGCGTGATTTGCAGATAAACGATGCCCTTCAACTGAATTCCAATGTCCTCGCAGTGAAAAATGTATACCTAGAGACTATGTATGCGATGGAATAAAGGACTGCCCCGATGGTTCAGATGAGACATGCGAGGGTAAGTGTTAAAATCCATTTAGAAGGTACTATTGTTTTAATTTCTTTCACCCAAAAGTTAAATTTATCAATACCAATACTTAGCTGATCGAAACTACCGTTAAAAAATGACTACTTTAACCGATCGCAAGTTTCTTCGAATGAACACTTCTAGAGTGGAAACAATTCGTGTAAAAAAGCTTTTTAACCTTTTCAAGACCGCGATCACGTATGTGGTCACGCGATTCTCCTCTCGCAGCCAAAGTTGTCATATTTAAGACGCCGTTCTTCAGACTCCAGTGGGATTTTTCTCCTGAAAGAAACGTTTTCGGAACCATGATCTCGTATCTGGGATCACGGTTCTATAAGTATATTCTCGAAGCCTGTGGGATTGGAAGAACGAGTCTTTCTCCTTTCATCGGTCCTGAACGGGTTAAAACTTAAATGGATAGTTGATAGGTTTAATGAAGTTTGAGCAAAGCTCTCGCTACTGTAGACATTTTCTATTGGTTTTATTAGAATGAGCATAGAAACGGATTCCGTCGTGTTCAAGCACATAGCAGTCCACTTTAAGTTAGCTACATCGGTAGCTAAAGTGTGCATGGCAACACTAGGATTCGAAATTTGACTGAATCTGAAGACTGTCTTGGTTGGGCAAATATTAGCTTTTGCTTTAGGTGTTCCAAAAATTGCTTTGTTCGCAAAATCTAGTCTCTGCGGCTTGAATGAATTTTACGAGATTTCAAATGGTTGAAAATAAACTTAAATACAGCGTAGTAAACTATAACCATTTTGAATGTTTTCAAACGAGAACTTGACAATCGAGGCAAAATGAAATTCACTTGATCATTGAAATTTTCGAAACCAAAGGTTATTCCTATACTAGACTTCCAGTTGTTACACTTTATACGAGTTCTCATCCCATGCAGTCGATATTAATCGGCAATTCTCAATAAACCTGCTTGCAAATGAAACTTCTATTCTGTTCTGCAGTTCGTGTTATTTCTCCTCCATTTAGGAACCATCCCAAAATGCCCCAATAATGACTTCGCATGTGCAAATGGTCGATGCATTTTGTCTTCATGGAAATGTGATGGAAGAGACGACTGTGGGGATAACTCGGACGAAAGAGGCTGCCGTAAGTAAAATGCTTATTGATTTCCCAAGCGATTCTTGAATGGTATTCTACATTTTGCATAATTTCGTCTGATATTTTTTCAGCGCCTCCCCGAAACTGTACGACAAAGCAGCTCGCTTGCCTGAACGGAGAGTGCATTCCGACTCTGTGGAGATGCGACGGCGAGAAGGATTGCAGAGACGGCAGCGATGAGACGGATTGCCATGCGACAACCTGCGATGCAGAGACTCAACTGAGATGCGATCATGGCCAGTGCATACCCATATCGTGGGCTTGCGACGGGGCTTCTGACTGCATGGACAGCACCGATGAAAGGAATTGCAGTGAGTTTCCGGAAAACTTGTTTTTAAATGGATAAATGCAATATTCTTGAGACGTTCACTAGTGTTCTGTTGAATTTTAACAATTGCATCACACTCAACTTGTACCTAAACCTTCCATGGATTGCTTAATCAACGAGATATTCCAAGTGACTCGTGTATCGAAAAGTCTCGGACTGGGATTTGGCTTTTTACTTTAAAACGGTGAATTCTTGCGTGTATGTGAAGTTCAATGAACAGGTTAAGAATTTATAAACTATATTCTATTGTATAATGCGTGCTGCAATAGATTCATAACGAAATTGAAGGCTCCTAGCTTGAAACTTGTGCGGCGTCGGCCATTTATTACACTGGTGACTATTAAATGCATCTGTAGTGCAAGAGTTAAATTCATTGGAAAAAGAAAGCGAAGAGTGAAATTCGTGCATTGCTTCACGCATGCATTTAAGTAGATTGGTTACGAATGAATGCAAAACAGGAAGTCGATGAATTTTTATTTGCTGTGTAGAATCCTTTTTTAACAGCTGTTGAAGCACAATTTATGAATCACTTTTCCCATTGATTTACCCAATGACGTACTAAATATGGACCGTAACTATCCGTATCGACGAGCTTTCGACTATCTTATTGCTTTGAATACCAGCGGCATGATTTGGCGCTGCCAATCTCACACTTGACGCGGTGGCATTCTCGGTATCGGTTACAAATAACACTTCATCAAACAGTTGTAGAACAAATGGAATTTGAAGGCTTCTCACTTGACACTTAAGAGTAGTTGCTCTATAGAAGACTTTTTAACCTTAAATGGTAATAAACGGTTTCTAAAAGTCGCTCCGTAGCTTTCGAAATCGGCTCTTTGAATCCAACTGAACACGCATGGAAATTTTAAATTGGTTCATCAAATTCCGACGAAACTTTTGAAGCATAGCTTAATCAACTCATCTTTGCGTTGGTACTTGGCAACTGCAATGCTTGTAAAATGAGGAAGTTAATTTTTAAATTATTGAAATATTAATTTATATACGACTTATATGGGCAAACGTATCCAACTGGAATCGGTCGTCATGACTATCAAGGTTGACATTAACAGAACACATGCATTAGCATCGGGTGGCTGGCCGTCTGTTTGTTCAGCCAAGGCTAGTCCGGTCGAGTCCGAATTTTTGTCCACATTTCAATTTCTAGTAATCTCGATGATGGGAAATGTTTTTCTCTGGAGTACCGGTCATTACAGTGAGTTATGTTCTTTGCCAATTTTCATTTTAACCAAATTCTGACTTTTCAGCTACGAAAACGTGCGGATCAGGAAAATTCGCTTGCAAAAACGGCATGTGCATCGACCAGGCTATGGTGTGTGACTCGAGGATGGACTGTGAAGATGGCTCGGACGAGATGAATTGCTCACGTAAGTATCTACTGAAGACTGCTTTGATCTTCTCTCGTCTATAATGGCTCGTTTAAAGTTATTATATTACTCGGATCAATTGGATCGGAACTGCGAACGGAACTAAATTTAAAGTAGAGAAACTTTATAATTGATACTTAAACTGTAATTTTAAATAACTTGTACAAGCAAGAAGAATCTCTGAATTCCTGCTGCAAGCCTTATTTTTCCTTAAACGGTCCATTTGCATAATGGAATGTGTATCAAAGATATCTTGTGATTGAAACATGGCAAGTTGAATTTTCTATGTAATCGGGGTTTCCTCAGTTGCATCCAGATTAGTATTTAAAATCCTACTGCTAGTAGGATGTTTAGCAATATTAATCGTTGACGATTATGATAATGGTGTCGAATGAAATCAATTCCTTGACTCGGAAATTCGTGTTCATTTCAAAAAATGACGATAATGGAAACCATATCATATTATAGTGGAAACTGAAATTTCGTGGATGTAAACCATCTAAATTTTAAGGCTTCGCCTATCGTGCCCGAAAATAAACCGTTATTCCTTAACATCAGATGATCGCGGTAATCAGATGAAATATCTCGAATCTTTCATTCGGCCTAGATATCCAAACTCGAATCGCATCTATTCAATGAATTGAATCATTCTCTTCCAGAAAGATTAAAAACTTTGGGATGAAGTTTCACCACTCCTCTGACATAGCTTGTTGCATGTATATTAAATACTTAAAACGTAACACGATTCTTATTTGAGCAATAGACCTTTATCGAAACTGCCATTGCTTGTTAGCAAGGCGACTGCGAGGTTCTTAAGGAATTTAAAGGCTTTCAACGCTATATTCATCACATTTTCCTATTTTTTTTGTCTGAAGTTTACAACTTGATTTCTTCTTCCAGAAGCAAATACTACTTGTAAAGCGGGACGTTTTGCTTGCGAAGATGGGAAGACTTGTATTTACACGCATGAAGTTTGTGACGGATACAAGGATTGCCTTCGGGGTGAAGACGAAGTGAATTGCAGTAAGTAGAAAACGTAAACGGTATAGACATTATTGTTAAAGCCATTTCGCATGCAGATTTTGCGGTTCATAGGTTTGCTCAATTCATCTAAATTTGTGGACTTCAGGTCTTTCTCAAGTGCTGAATAAAATATATTGGAAAATTCGAACTTCATAAACCGAAATCGGTTTTTAAACCGAGCAGCTTAATTGTCTTAATAGATTAAAGCTTTGTGACTTCAAAATTTCCAGAAATCTTGACACAGCTTTTTATTTGGTTTTGCTAACATTAACTTGAAGTAATTGGCATCAGTAGAGTTTCCCACTCCAACTAGTCCAGAGAAATTTGAAGCCGTTTTTTTTAAAAGTTATTTCACTCTGAAACG
The DNA here is from genome assembly GCA_026543865.1 of Argiope aurantia. Taxonomy (NCBI): domain Eukaryota; kingdom Metazoa; phylum Arthropoda; class Arachnida; order Araneae; family Araneidae; genus Argiope; species Argiope aurantia. The sequence continues at coordinate 80,226 of JAPMOR010035218.1, read as the reverse complement.
TCTTGTACAAATTTCTTTACTTGGAAGTAGTTTTATTGCACTTATAATACACTAAGAAATTAGAAAATATTCTTAAAGAAAGTTACTTGGTTTCAAAGCTGGAATCGTCTAGAGAACTCTTTTCTCTTGTGTAAAGAAATGGTGGAATATCGATGTCTATGCGCGACGTCTGATCTTAACATCTCAAATGAAGCAAATCGTTCTCCCTGCAGATAGAACTAACATTGAGCATGCGTATAGTATCGTTCCAATATAAATTGATCGCTTAATTAGTACATTCTAGTTCTGATCTGGGCTCCAAGAAGCCTTCCTCTGAACACATCGCAGTCTTCTGATAGTACAGAAATTTCGGCATTCAGGAAATAACCCCCGTTGCCTAAACTATCGGAGCGCGACTTTCAACTTGTTGCGATATCGACTATTTTTATGAAAGTAGCAAGCATAAGAACGTCATTCTCAGAATAATATCCAAACTTTCCAGTAGCAAGAACGGTTTGGAATTCTTAAGTACTTGGGAATTTCCCATATTAAGAAATGGCGACTTTTAACATTTCAGTTATTGCGCCTTAGAATCCAACAGCTGCTTTTGAATAGCTTAATTTTCTAGCAGAATATGCACATCTATCTTCAGACACTGTCTAGCGTAGTAGGACTTAACTCGGCCTCTTTGTCAAACTCGCTCACTCTCCAGCAGAATTTTAAGGCGAAAGGAAATCTCAATTCGAAAGTGAATTTCAATAGTTAAAAATTTCAAATGAATGTACCCTTCAATTTGATTCTTATTGAATAGAACTTCGGAACAAAACAATCGAGCACAACGGCACTGAAACTTTATATTAATGGCAGATATTTTCATACTTCCGTTCAAGACAGACATACGGAAACTTCTTGGGCGAATATAAGATTATAATTTAACGTTTAAACTTGCAGCGAATGCTTCAGTGGAATGCACATCCGAAGAATACTTCTGCGCCAACACCTCAAAGTGTATCTCCAGGCGGTGGATCTGCGACGGGGATGATGACTGTGGTGACGGATCAGATGAGCCCTCGGACTGCATTGATATAATAGAACCTGCTATCCCATCGGGTAAGCATCTACAACGCAACTTTGTGAGAAATATTAAACCATATCACAGCTGTTCGACTGAACGAACTCGCCTTTCCTACTTTTTAGTCATTAGGAGTGTTTAAAACTAAGAAAAGGGATTAAATTTTTAATATTTCTTAAATTCTGACGCTCTCGGTGGCATGAATCGATGTTAGGACTCCAGGTATCCCGCAATTCATTCAGTAGTTGATCATAGATGCCAGAAAGATTACAATTTACCGTCTTTCCCTAGGGTTGGATTGCAAATCAACGTCTAAGTTTCTGAAGAGTAGATGACCTAAAACTGGAATAAAAGATACCCTTGTATTGCCCCCAAAATTTTTAGTGAGTAAAATTGCCCATGAATGCCTCATTCACATTGCTTATTTATATAGAAAACAAGGGTTTCTAGACGCAGATTGAGATAAAATGAAGCAAACGATATCCAACTAGAATCTGGATAGCGTAGTTTTTAAAATCGTAGTTGAGACGAGATTTTTCAAACTTAATTAGACTTTATTAAATTTGGATATCTCCCATTCCTCCGTTTATCCTTGAACGGACTTCAGATGGGAACATTAATTAAGCCAATCTCGACTCTTTTCCTTTCCTAAACTTATCTTTATTTTAATTGTATGTACTCGGTACAAGTGCAACATGCCATTAACTATTGGTATTGATTTTTAGTTTGCGATGCCTACAGCTGTCCCGTGACTGGAGAATGCATCTCCTGGTCTAAAGTGTGCAATAATGAACACGATTGTGCAGACCTAATGGACGAAGGGCCACTTTGTGTGCAATCTTGTACTCGAAACAACGGAGGTTGTGCTCACAAGTGCCAACGCACGCCCCAAGGCTCCAAATGCTCTTGTTTTGATGGATACGTTCTTTCAAACGACGGTTTAGCCTGCGAAGATGCTGACGAGTGCAGCATTCCTGGAAGATGCAGCCACTTCTGTAACAACACCAAGGGTGGCTTCAAGTGTTCTTGTGCAGAAGGGTACATCCTCGAATATGATCACGGGCGATGCAAGGCTGCCAGCGGCACTGCATACCTGACTTTCATGCTGCCAGATGAAATCAGAGGAATGAATCTCAACTGGCCGTATACAATACAATCTCGAAGGCTTGCCGAGGCTGCGGATATGCGAGGCATGGACTGGGACTCAAAGGTTGAAACTTTTTACTGGACTGATTGGGAAAAAGTAAGATCTTTGTTATTGCTTTATCATTTATTCTTACATTTGTCGAAAATATTTTATGAGAAGAGGGCGAGAAGATCCAGAGGTGAATGCAATTTTAAATAAAATTGCAAACCAATGAAGATGCCAAGTTTGAGCAGAAAGGATGCTATGAAATTCTGATTTGTTAAAAAAAACTCGCGTTTTTTTTTTGTCAAGTTCTGATGCAAACTATGGCAATAGCATTATACTTGGCAGAAATAAAGTTCTTTATTTCAAAATTTGTCTTAAAAGATAACTCGTTGGAAATTTGAATCGTCCTCTAAAAGATTTAGTAGTAACGGTTTCTTCTACAAAATAAACAACTTCCAGTTCTCGGTTTTCAGGTTTATATCGGCATCGGTAATTTCTGTCCAATAAAGACTCCGCGTTTTTTTTCTTCAAATAAAGCATCTTTTCACTTTATTCACAGGGTGCTCAAGTTTTAAAAAAGCTGAAATTCAATTTGTATTTAGGATAACTTCCAGAATCGGAGGATTAAGATAATGATGGTAGGCGGGAGTTACTGTACTTTCGAATTGCGCAAATCAAGTGAGCTTCTTTGGAATAGGAAAAATTTAATCGCCTGAACTTCCTCGCATTCATGCGATATGGATAGTTGAAATCCCACTTGGAAGAGTTCGATGTCATTTTCAGAACAGGGATCAAAATTGAGTTTTGTACCAAAATGGGCTTGTTTCATATATTATAACCAGGAAGGTTATAATGTATGAAATCGAATCGAGAATACAAATGTCAAGATTATTCTGGGGAACATGCTACCTATTTAGATTATCCTTTTCTTAAGTACTTGAAGATTAAGAAGAGTGAGCATGCAATGTTATACTGAAGATGCAAGACTCTCGTTTCTAGATCAAAATATCTTTAATATTAAACTTTTTTTAATCATTGGATGCTTCGTCTTGGTTATTTCATTCGCTTACGATTGTCGTTTACTTTTCCTTTAAGAAATGGAATTCTCGTAATACTCGACGCCAATGCAGTGGTAACTTCAAAATCTGTTTAGTGAAGGTGAATCTTGCACGGTAGGGTCGGGAAACTACCGGTTTCGGATGATAGTTTGTGGACACTTTGATTTCAAATGGGGGAGGGGGCGGATCTTTAGTATTGCAACAATACTAGTCCATTAAGATTAATCGATGGCATCGTATCGCATGCTAATCCGGATAATGGGAAGCAAACTTTCATGGTTAATTTTCGCTAAGTACAGAAAATTGCTCGCCGATCACGATTAATACTAAAATATAATAAATTTCCGACCTCTATAAATATGCAGTTTTGTTTTTGTACTATTCTTCCCGATACTTGCCTTGTGTTTTTTAAATGGAACCTTGGAGTGTGTTCATTTTATTTGCTTCAGATCCTAGTGACGATCGAATATCTTTAAAACACGAGTCTAATCATTTTATTTTTCAGAAAACGATTAATTGGTGGAAAAACGACGCCAATTATGGCGTGCTTGTGCACACTCTAGTGAGACCTCACTATCTCAGACGGGATTGGATCACCGAGAATATCTACTACACGGACGATGAAGGAAGCATTGTATGTTGCACTGGGCAGGGAAAGTATTGCGCTACAGTTATCAAAAAGGCGGCGCCTCACATTAACAGCTTTGATATAGCTCCTCTGGAAAGGTGAGAGCAAACTAGTTTTATAAATACTCTTTAAGCATAAAGAAATAACTTTTTGTCGGTCGCTCGTATTCAACATGCATAGATTAAAAATGCAATTGCGTCTTTTTGTATACATTTACGACCCTAAATTCCAGAAAAGTAAATTTACCACTTTTTAACTGGGTTATGCCTTTACGGTGTATGCAATTTCATAGTGTTTTCTCGATACATTTGGGGGGTTCTAGAGCTGTCACGTATAAAAAAAACCAACGCAAATTTGGCACGCATGCATCGATATAGACTCGACTTGCGATGCTAGTAAAAATGTTCCACTTCAATGAATGTTTTAATTTTAAAGATTTAAAATGAACGCCTTTCTAAGAAACGTGTACGATTTTGTGTAGAGTCGTCAGTGAGGCTGTTGCTAGTTTCTCGCAGATGCCGTATATGTATGTTGTCGACTGTGTGTACGAATTCTATACTCTTTCAATAGTGCACTATATAATCTCGTCATCTGTAAACTTCTGAACTTATTGCTGCAATTTGTCTTTTCTAGATGCCAATTCCATAAGCTAAAATTTATTTATCAAGCGAATATAAATTGGCTTGAAAATACTCTTAAAGAATTTACGTCGGTAACTCAAACGGAAACTGAATATCGCAATTTATAAGGAATAGCATACGTAGCCAAGTATCGTCAAAGGTGGGCGCGCTGCAAAATGTTTTGAAATGAAAATGTTACAATGAAACTTGTCAATTGATTTGAAATTTAAAATCCCATAAACAGCGGAGCACTTCCAAATACCAAACCAGTGGTGTCGACAGATTCATGTAGAATGTCGAAAACGCAAAATTGAGTGGGCTGCCTAAAGCCTTTCCCCATCGAATGAACTCCGAAAATTTTAGGATTAAAACGCGAATATAGAACGATTGAGCCAATCTTTCTGGCAATTTGAGAAACAATTTAAGTGCAGGAGCTTTTGCTTATTCATATAGACAAAAGGTCTGAACTTCGTAGAAGTCTTGTATTTTAAAATGGCATTCTTCTCGGGGACTTCAACATGGTAACCAAAATTTCTTCGTTTTCTGGTACTTACCGATAGCGTGGAGGGAAATCCGTGCAGTAATTGTTAGGGGACTACGATTTTAAAGAATTTTAAAAAGCTAGTTGCACGGAACTTATAAAAATAGAAACAAGCATTAATTTCGATTATTTAAAGCATTAAGGACTTATTGAAATGTTGTGAGTAAAGGATGGATATATGCCACTTCACAGCTTACATTAGTACAAAACGTAAAATGTTTTACTAATGAACAAATTCTTTTATAATTAAACAAAACTTACGAGTTCAACTAAAAACCCCTACTAACAGAATTTCCCAGTGATGCATAGTATGGTCAGCTGAATGAAAAACCTGTAACATATTAAACTGTATGAGTAACTTGAACTTCTCGAGGCCGATTAAATATTCTATGCATAAAAAGTAAAGTAAAAGGTTGGCCAGTTTTAAACCCCATAGCTTTAAAGATTTGTACTGTTTTCTGAAACGTGTCCTTCGAATTAGTTAACTTTGAAATATATTTACATCGTATCTTGTACCATCGCTTTCATTTGTGTATCCTTCTCGCAGCCTGATGTTCTGGACTGTCTGGGAACTGAGCCCCGAGAGTTCTGGCCGTCTGGAAAGAGCAGAGATGGACGGATCCAACCGAAAAATAATTGTCTCGTCAAACATTATGTGGCCATCGGCTGTCACGGTTGATCACATCTTGAAGATGGTTTACTGGACAGATGCAAAACGCCATGTGCTGGAGTGCGCAGACTTCAACGGTTTGAAAAGGTAACCCATTTTGTGTAGAGGGAGGGGAATCCGTACGACGTTAAGAATCGAGAAATTCTATTCTATGAAATGATTATCCTGAGTTAACGCTAGATAGATATCTAAATGTGAAATAGTAGAGCCCTTTATGCCTCGATGTCTTTTTATTTGCGATCTTCACTTTATAAAAAATCTCCAAAGACAGCAGGTTTAATCTCGTTCCTTGAAAGAATTGCGATGCTTTAACTTTGTCTTAACTCCTCCAGTCTTAGAGAAATCTTCTGGACTGTCGTTAAAAATAGTCTCCTTCTCTTGTCCCGATTAAACTTACCAATTGGTTGAGATGGGCATTCTTTTTACCTGAACTCTCCATTATTTGAAGACTAATTTCTCTGTGGGGTCAAATTTGTAATTGTTCATCTTAAGGTGGGTTAATTGTAATGAAGGATTTCTCGAAGCATTTTCAAACATACCAAAAAAATGAAAAGATTGATTAAACATAGGTGTATTCTAGAATATTTAAACTCGAATGAATTGCCCTGAAGGATTACATGTTTCCTCTTTTTAACGATTATGAAACTAATCTATACTCTTCTCTGCAATACACTTAAATGGAGACCGATCAGATTTGAAGAGCTTATTAATACCCTTCTAATCGTTCAGTATATAACTACGCTACGATGCTTCTTTTAATTACAGCCAGTCACTCCACAACAGAGTTAAACCATATAATTGTGATCTGCTGTTTTGATTAACTAACCAGCTTTTGTTAAGGGAACGGTGGTAAAGCTGGATGCTAGATGTTTAATTCGGAAAATACAGTACACAATCTTGTATATTCCTCTAAATTCTGACTATTTTGAAAAATTAAACGAATCCAAAAATTAGTTTAATTTTAATTCCAATTTTTATCGCCTAAGATTCTCAAAGAAAACTCAAGACTTGGACAATGAATGGAACTAATATTTCATCTGGTTCTCTTAATCCAAATATTTTAACTCTATTTTATGATAAAATGTTTGATAGATTCCTTCCTTTCCATCAAAATTGGTCAGTTAGGGCTTAAATTTGCATTTTTCTCTGTAGATATAGGCTGTTTTGCGTTGACAAACGCAAATTTCTTGAGCTATGCTTCTGATATTGAAAGATTTTTCAGAAAATCGTTCTGTAGCCTAAACATTTCATTTGAATAGTTTTACGATGTGCGCATAAATATTTAGATGTCTTAAATAAGTATTCTGTGTCCTTAAATCTTCCTTTCCAAGTCTTGAAAATGCTAGTTTGGAATAGCAGAAATATCTGAAATATTTGGTTCAAATATTCTCCAAACTAAGTTAGTAAGACGACTTGGTTGCTCTGAAGTTCATGCTTATTCTTCATAGAAATTTCAATCCTGGATATGTTAAAGATGTACATTGAGAATTATTGCGATGGATTGACTATCATCGATTCAAGTGCAGTTATTCTGCACAAGGGGAATGTAAAAATTTCGGCTTTCACAACTGCTTACAAACTTCTATAATTTTTCAGGAGAGTAGTTGTCTTCAAAGGATTAAGCCATCCCTTCAGCATGACAATGTTCGAGGACTACCTATACTTGTCGGATTGGGCAACGAGTAACTTGATGCGTTGCGAGAAATTTAACGGCAAGAACTGCACCAAAGTATATCATGGAAGTGTTAAGGCTGAAGTCTTGCTGGTGGAGCACAATGCGACTCAACCTCGAGGTAACTTTCTGCTTCATGGATCTGTTATACTATTACAATCTGTTATACTATTACAATAATTCTTTCGGGAAATAGGCGTCAAATATGCACAGGGAATTGAACAATTTTTGAAAACGAATGTACTTGATTGATCTTTATCGGTCTTCCTTAAGTGATTTTCATTGCCTATTTTACTGAATGTATTTAGAAACGAGTGCCTGCAAATCGGCAAATAGACGTAGCATAGTTTCAACTGTTTTTTGGATATCGAATGGTCATACAAGTTAAGATAAAGTAGTTTCTTTTCAAACAGTAATGTTTCGATTGTGTGCCCTATTCCATATTCATTCAGCATATTTCGTACTTCAGGATACAAATATCAATCGAGTGTTTTGCTTCTATGCTGCTGTTCTTGAAGCCCAATATTACCCTCTATAATTTCCTAGAAGTCTCTGTTTAGTATCTTAGTCCTATGTTTGTATTGACTCACTAACTATTAAAGCAGCTAAATTAAATAAGTTTAAGAAAATGATCCATTATAAAATGCAATTTCCGATATTAAGTCGTCTGATCTCACCCGAAACGGCTGTCAAATCGTCCATTTTAAATGTGACATTTCGTTAATATTCTGCGTTTTAGTTTCCAATTAAATGATGCGTAGTAGAAAGTGTCATTTTCCAGTTTGTCCACGATTTAAGTTGACATTAGGGTTTCTGATATTAGAATCGCAAGCTTATAATCCAAATTATAGTTTAAACTGTATCTGATTAAAACGTTCTGCTGGTCTGAAGCACCATCAGCTTGCGAATTAATAGTAGGAATATATGCTTGCTTCAGATATTGGGTATAATTAGTTTGTTTCCTATTAGATTTTGCCAGATTTCCAATTTATAAGTAGCATTACCTTGCATTGTAGCAACAGAAATTAAGTTTCATGAACAAATAAATATGAATTGAATTTTCCTCAATTCAACACATCTAATACTTCTCATTAGCTGGTTTATTAAAAATGTTCCATCATTAAAAATGAGTTTCCATGTGTAATCCAAAAATTTCATTTAGGTAGGTATTGCCATGAGAAATTTCATAGGTAAATTTTAGTTTTCTGAAATAATAGTGGTTATAATGTAATTTTGTCACACATGCTGATAAGCGAGGTAGTGTCGGACAACTTAAAATTGGTTCTAAAACCATTGTTAGTTTTCGCAAGTTAATTTCAAATATCTTAAGAAAATTTTAATGAATATCGTAATGAAATTGTCTCGTGTGAACTGTTTTGTCATAGGAACAAATCGTTGCGCCAGCAGTGGATGTCCTCATATTTGTCTACCAGCGAAGAGTAGTTTTGTCTGCAGATGCGACGATCACTTCCTGCCTATGCAGACCAGATGCGAACTGAACATGGCAGCTTTGTCTACAGAATCCACCAAGCAGCCATGCCCCAATGACTACTGCCTCGCGGGTGCCGAGTGCGTGGTTGCTCGAGGCCGGTATTTCTGCAAGTAAGTTGGAGCCCAGTGTCGAATTTAAAACTCGTGCGGCTTTATTTTAAACTGATTTTGATCCTTTGATTTTGAATTTCTTCCAGATGCCCTCCATCGTACATGGGGGATCGGTGCGATGTGGCAGTGGCCTACACGCAGAGCCCTTACGATAGCAGCTGGATTGTCGGCGTGGTTCTTGCTGTGCTTTTCGTTGGGCTAATTGTAGCCATAGCATTCTTCTGCAGGAAGAACAGGTAATTGAAATTAGATAACACGGATGCAGAGCTAAATTTGAACGGAAACGCCAGTGCCTTGGGCAGCTTACTAGTCAGAGAAGCCGCATCTTTCTAAAATCTCTTCTGAAATTCTTTACTTTTACCCTAACGCACTCTGCCATTTCATAAATTTTCCGATATAATCTCTTTCCATTTAAGAATTCGAGTCGAGTAAATGAATCGTTCCATGGTTCAAGACATTTCCATTGTAAAGTAAGCTTTTTCAAAGATCGACTCGGTAGAATTGAAAAATCTGAAATGCCCTAAATTGCGTATCTAAAGTTCTTATCAACTTCCCGCATTTTTTTGAGAAGTTGAAATTCTGTTTGGTTTTAAAACTCAATTTCCAGTACAAAATACCGGAACATAATCGTTTAGATTAATTTGCATTTTTCATCACACTGTAATTTATGCTCAACGACTCTAAATTCTTTCATGTTTTTAGGCTAATATTATAGGCTTTTAAAACCGAAATTCATATTGAAAGAAATTAAGCTAAAATTAGTAGCCTGCGATCTACCCGATTAATTTTATATTAAACGCATCAACTGTGATCTTCTGTAATTTGGAACGGAGATTGTATGGAGCTTGGAAAGGGAGTGTTGAAAAGCAACTTTAGACATTAAAAAAAATGTAACTTATGGCATTAAGTTATCGGGGAGAAAATTTCGTTGCATCGTTAACGTCGGGGTCGTCTTAACGTTGCATTCCGCGCACTTATTTATTTATAAATAAAACAATTTAAATATTCAGATATTAACTGCCTCATTTGATCCTAAAGTATTGGTTTGGAAAAATCAATGAAACTGAATTTATAATTGTGATCGATAGTGATGTTGTAGGCAAACCCAAAAAGCAAATATAAGCGCTATAAAATATTGCCATTTGTTTCAGGCTTCCCTTTTTAGATTCAATATGGAAAACGTATCCAAACTATCTTCCGCAATCCATATCGTCTGAGTGCGGTTCAAAATGACGAGGTCCGTCTCGAAATGGCTCTTGTCTTGCTTTAAAACGGGACAACGGATATAATTAAACTAGCGAAATCCGCAATCCATGGTAGTGGATTGAATTGGAATGGAACTTAAATACGGTTTATGTTGCACCATCTATCCTGAATTTGTACCTTTCTGCAAGATGTTAAAATTCTAGATTGAAATTTTATACTAAACGTTTTAAGCTGTAATAAATATAGGCACCGTCCTCTCGAAAAATGTGAAACTGTATCGTTACCTACGGGAGAAATTTTGCACCAGATTTGATACAAACGAGTCATCTCGACGCCAACTATTGAATCCTGTATTTTAAATGTAAAGCGGAATTATCAATGAAAAGTGTCAAAATGGAAAATGTTCGATCCATCTTATTGCTTTGTTGCATTGTTTGCTCTTCGAATCGACCTCCCTTTTTACTCCCTGGTAAGAGGTGGGTAGGAGAGAATAGTCTCGGCATGAGAAATCAGTGCTTCAACTTTAAGGTGGGCGAGACTTCTGGATTTACCTTAACTAGTGAAGACCGATGAATCGAGTCGCCGAATGCCACGATAGCTTAAGCCAAGAGAAAATCAAGAATGCAAAGCTAAATATTTTGAAAGATTTCGCTCCAATTTAGATTCTCGACAAATATCTTAAAAGGAGGTTGCTGAAGAAAAAGATCTAGAAGTATTTCAGACTAAAATCGATTGTCGAAAAAATCGAAAAGTTCTGCGTCTTCAGATTTTTCTCTCGCTACTCTTTCGAAATATTAACCTTTGTAATGCCGAATTTTGAAATTTTTTGTCAATTATAAAACCTGCACCCATTTTCCAATGGTCCAAACCACACATTACGCTTTTGGCAAACCGTTTTTAGGAAGCAACCGCCACCGAATACGATTTTTTAAAACTCGATTCCCCCACTTTTTTCAATCATCATATCTGAAATCATAGACTAGAGATTTAGGAATTAAAAAAAAAACTATCGATGCACTGTTTGGTAAAGCTAAACCTTTCAAAATTGCAGATAGAAGAAATTCTTGCTAAATGTCGCTATGTTTTACTTCTAATATCTGATCTTTTTAGAGTTAAAACATAATTTTGGGAAAATTTAATTTGCTTCTGTTCAATTATCTTGGCATTTTTTGGCTCATTTTATAGGACTTGTCGCGAGTCTTAAAGAAGTTATTGGTATTTTCTTGGTTAATAATCTACTAAAATTAAAAAAAAAAACTTGCATATATCGAATCGGATAAAGAATTCTTGAGTAAATGTAGGTTATTTAGGGCAGTCAACCAACGCCTTAACCCGTTCACATCACAGAGAAAAAGTAAAAATTCGTTCTTATCACCAACATTTTTTTGAAATACTCGCTTATGATGCAAATGCAATGGCGAGTGAAGTGCTCCTTCAGAAACTTATTTGAAATTTGCAACAATTGCCTAGATTCGAATATTTCATGTACATAAATACTGTAATGGCCTCAATCTCTAAGCTGAATTAGCCGCAACTGAATCAAAAAACATTCTGAAGTTATTTGTCTGTAAATGAGATCTGAGTAGATTCGCATAGTTTTGAGCAAGAGGTAGAATTTGTAGTCTTTAAATCTGAAACTCGACCTTTTACCTGACCTAATAAAAGTGGACAGTAACTGCGAAACGGTAGTAAAAACTGGATGAATTAGTTTACACTTTAGATGCTAAAGCATCAAATTTTCAAGCGAATCCATCGCACGTATTAATTCCAAAAGGAAGTCTTGGATAATGAAATTTGATCTGTGATCTTGTTAACAATCTGACGGGTATCTACACTTTCTATACATCACGGACACCATTTTATTTGGATTGAAACAATCTTAACTAGGGAGTATAAAATGCTCAAATGCCGGATTTCTTAAATTCCAAATACATGACCATCAAAGTCCAATTTTTATCAAATCTGCTTAAAACCAGGTTCTCCTCAAACTCTTAAAATTCAAGCAGGTTTAATCAAAAGAATGGAAGTGTTGAGTGACAAATTTGGGGAAGGCCTTTGCTTAAGGTTCAATCAACGGTTCCTAAACAGAAATTAAGTTTAAATGGATGGATTACTGAATTGGAGGGAAAGCCATGAAACTACTCTTCAGTATACCGGATGCAAAAAAAGCTGACAAATGTATTCTCATAAATAATACATAAAGGCATCGTGATATGACGAAACGATACAATGGATAACATTTCTAAACTGGTGTGAATTTGGAATCGCCATGTTCCTCCTTGAATCGCTCTTAACGTGTTGTCCAAGTTGGGAACCCTTTTTGACAACGCAACCTTAATTTTTACTGCTTTCAAGTGTCTTTTGAAGACGCAATACATCATGCTGCATTTGTTTCTCTTCAATTGCAATAAAAGTTAGACTATCTTATCCCAAATTCTTTTGTTGCAGAGAAAAATTGACGAAAATGGGCGAAACTGTCGCCGTCAGCTTCCGCAACACTGGCCTGCATCGCAGGAGCAGTAAGTTGATTGAGGACGAAGAAGATGGCTCCTGCGACGAACTCGATATCGGAAAGAAACCGTCAAAACAATCTAATTTCGGCAATCCCTTGTTTGGCAAGAAGACCAGAAAGGTGAGCATTCGAGTAAAAGTTCTATTAAAATCACTGTGTTGCTTAAAACCTTCCCACGCTACTACTTCGTAATATTCAAGCTTTTTACGATTTCTGTGACTTCAGAAATTGGTTCCGCAGCCATCACTACTATGAAGCTTGTCAAAGATGCTAAAGCTTGCAACGGAACAGCTTGCATAGCTGTTTTGTTTTCATCTGGAATTTGTGAAGGTCTCGGTTCTATTACTAATTTGTGTCCAATTAAAATTTTCTGTCGCATTGAGACCAGTTTTAAATTGGTTACGATACATATTTGCCCCAGTGTTTGCAGAAGGCTCGGATAAAAATTGCAACTTCCCGAGATCGATCAGTGATGACTGGTACAGCAGTTCTAGTGTAAAGTTTCTATTATACTGAAATATAAGACTCGAATGTCTAAAATCCTTTGCAGTAATTAAAAAAGTTATTAAATTTAAAGATCCCACAATTGGCACCGAAATTTTTTGTATGCTTTACAACGAGTCAATTTTAGTATAGTTGTTTTTTGGGTGTAAACGTATGGAATCGTTACTCTTGTATTTTGGAAAATTGTCGTCTATTAGAAGCAGATATTGCTGCAAAAAAGTTTTCGTTGAAATATTAAGGAACGCGACAGCTTTTAGCACACGAAGTTCATATAAATGTTATTTAAAAAAATTTGGATAGGGCAAAATCCAAAACACCCTATTTCAGTCGGCAGTATTCAGCATTTCAATACATTCCATTAAATCGCTTCTGTAAATACTTCGCAAAGTGTTAAAAATTGCTTTATCTGCCGAGTTAACGTTTAGTTTGAAGTTTTGCAATATTTTGAACTATTGAATTCAGAAAGGAAGAGTTTAGAGTTGTAAAACGGCTATAGACTTGGCTGAAAGCAATACACGCAGATGGCTACTGGCAAGCGGTAATCATCTGAATTTTTAAAGAAGCGGCGTATAAACTGGCAAGTCAAACTAAAATGATGCAGTGTGAAGTAGGAAAATCTTTAATTTGACCGATGCTGTATTTAATGTATTGGATTCTTTTTAGTCTTTCCCATAAAGCTGTTTTTATTTTCAGCTGCAGGAATCGGAGGATGGCTTCAAAAGATGGGAATCGCACGATTCGGAGAATTCTGCTTTCATGAGCGACTCCCAGGCTGAATCGGGTTCTGGGTTCCGAATTTTGGAAGGTCCACGCAGAACGACTGATCGAATTCTCCATATTTTCAAAAAATGAGGACTTTATTCGATTTCTTTGTTCATATGATCAACGGATGTTTTAATGTTAAGTTTTAAACTAATAAACTAACTTTTTTACATTGAAATTTGTTTGTTTCAATTGCTCGCACTCTTAGTGAAAATTCATTTACAAATTAAAGAATACACATTCTAATTGGGGAAACCTTGGTTCAGGCACTCGCATTATCTACAGAAAGTGCAAAATTTTATTTTAAAAGTAAAGCTACAAGAGAGGCCTTTATTTCCCTATTTTCCGAATCGTGACAGACTTTTGCACTAATTATATTCCTGTAAAACGTACACATGTAGATTACCCATACGGCCAACAGATGGTATTAAGAGATGGTGCTTGTGTGGGAGATTTTTACAATCGATAACCGTTACGAATTGCCTGAATTTCTATAGAACGGCAGAAAGTGAATCCACCGTGGTTAGTTAGAAAATGTAAAGTTTTGAAAGCATATGTAACGAATCGAAACTTAGGCTAGGTTGTATCATTTGACGCAGTAAGCAATGTCTAACCTCGTGATCTCGGGTTTGAATCCCGGTTCGGGCATGGTTGTTTCTCCCTCCCGTGTTCTAACTGTGAAGTGTGTGAAAGAGCCCCCCCTTGTAAAAAGAGGTTGTACTAGTACAAGTGAGTGTCGTGTCATCTTCATTTGAGCTAGAAGTGAAACTTCTGCCCTCGGTTACTCGGGGGTCTTTACCCTCAGAAGCTACTGCACTCCTTTCCGTTGTAACGCGGACACGGGAATGGGGCATTTGCGCTCAATAAATTATTCCCTACCCCTGTTGCATTGTAGGTTTACTGGGATTTGAACCTTTAGCAAGAAAACTTGGCGCGCATTTAGAGGAGTGACGGTTTATTCGCTAGTCTTGCATATTTAGCTGAATTTCTGGTCTGGCTAATTGGTGATAATGGAATTAGAAGTAAAATGCACAGCATCCTGTGAAAATATTACTCCAAAGGAATCAAAGCTAAAATATTTCCATTTTGGGAATTAAATAAAAGTGGAAATACAAAAATAAATCAAATATTTTCAAGTGCAGAACTAGAAAAAAAAAATTGGAGAACACAATGTTTTCGTAGCTTCTTCCCCTCTGGATACTTTCATAACTTTATATTTTAATGTATACAATTCCGAAAGCGATGCTATTTTTTGGTAAAAATTTTATTTGATCTTGCATTTATGAGATCTTGTACGTACATATATCTTATTCAGATATCTTGTAATAAATGATAATTCTATTAATAGAAAAGTAAGACTGTTTTTATCAGAAATAAATAGCGGAATTAAATTCATTTAAAGAGTAAGATACAAGAGAATCTATAGCTGTTTTGTTTACCAATATCTGAACAATTTCATATCTTTGAATGAATTTTCTTAAATCGCTATTGTCTATACTCATAAAAGGGGAAAAATGTGTTTGTGTATTGCAATAGTTCACTAAGCAATATCTTTATTAAGAAACGAGCCGCTTTTGGTAACCAGCAGTTCGCCAGTATAAAAGTTCTCTAAAATTTTCAATTGTATATTTTATGTCGTTTGATCTCTTTGGTAGCTAATTATTTTGCAGAAAAAGCTATTAAGTTTCAGATTTTGATAGGCCTACATAATAGCAAGTAATACAAAGAACAGAACTGTTTTATATAATTCAGTCATACTCATTTCTTTCGGGACTCATAAAAGTTGCACGTTAAATGAGAGTGGAAATGTTAAACTGCAATCAACAAACATTTTTTACTGAAAACAAGTGCATTTTTTTGAATATGAAAGTTGAATGCAGAGTCGCTTAATATTGAAGTTGTATATGCAACGTAGAATAATTTTTGTAATTTATATATCTTAGAGAAATTTTTTGTTGAGTAATTATTTAATTCATCGTAAAATTTAGTTTTACCTTCAAAACATTTAAATGATGCAAATGAAAATATTTTGACTTCATAATTTTTCCATAAGAACATTTATTGACTGAAGTTTAAATTTTAGTTTTTTGTCCTAAGGAGTCTTATTCTGCGAAATATACATGGCACTTCAACTCCTAACTGAAGTTTAATAAATAAACTTTCTATCTTCTGCGATCAAATCTGTCAGTGTTTACGTATCAATATTAAAACAATCAATATTTTCATAATCGTAGGCCAATCACTGTTGAGAAATCCTGGTAAAAGATTGGCGTATCTTCTTTGAAACGGACTATGAAGTGTTCTAAAATAGCCAGTTTTTATAGAAGAGCGATATTCAAATTTCATAAATGATTTAGTTGATTGAAGTTCAAAGATTTTATTTAACCCTTAGCGCTCCGAAAAGTAATTCGATGCATAAATATTTGCCGAATAAGAGAACTTGTTCATTGCTCCGAAAAATTGATATGAATTTTCCTAGAAAATTAATCTACATATTTTTACCACTCTTAAGTATTTTTACCAGTCAAAATTTCATAAAATAATTAAATAAAACGCCAAAATGAGGCACTGCCTTGAATGTTTCATGAGGAGAGTTCGGAGTGCTAAGGGTTAAAATAATGATGTCTCAAAAAAAATTTGTTAAATGATTCAAAGGTTAATGTAAAAGGGTAAACATGTAAAAGTATTACAAAGGATAATATAAAGAACCTATGTAAAAATTCTTGAGTCAATAAATGCTTCGATGAATTAAGTAACATAAAATAGAATTGTTTGGTTCATTTAGACTATTTTGTTTGTAGATGCGTGCCCCTGATTAAAATTAACTGAGGGACGCTGATTACAGTGATTATCCAATAGATATATTAAACCATGTTTGCCTTAAGTTTAATCGTTTGATTTAGTTAATATAGATATTGTAAAAGGTCAGAAATCTTTTCTTCCATTTACTTTTTAGAAAATATTCAAAATTTTTCGCTTCATACAGACATTTGCTGAAATTTACACTTTTATATATTAAATTTACAATAATAGTTGATTTTTTTTATTTGAACTTCTGTCAGTTTGATGGCAACAGGTTGATAAAAGCTAATTTTTCCCATTAACGTGCTCGTGAAGATTAAATTTATTTTTATTTTGTGCGAAATACATTGTGGAAAAATATAGTTAAAATATTTCTTTACAAATTAAGTTTCAACGTTTAACGAGTTTTTAGATTAAAGCATTGATATCATTAAAAAAAAAAATTTTTGAGTTTTATCTTAATGCAAAAATAAATTTTGTACTGTAATTTTTTCGGAAGTTATAGCGTTGTAATTTTTAGAAAATGTATTCATTTTAAATTCTGTTACTCAATGTAATAAATAATTGTATGTATAAGGATCAATGTTAGTGAAATTAATTAATATTAAATAAGAATGTTATCTATAATACGCATAAACAATGCTGAATGAGAGAGTTTTTGTGTTAGTTGAAATTTAAACACTTTCGTTTTTGAACTTCCCATTTTTGTTAAGATTACGGAAAATTAAGAGATGCGTTGCACAAAAAGCGTAATAGTATAAGGTGTTTAGAACAGTAGTAAATGTTACATGTCTAATATAATTTGAATATGCTGTTGCGAGTAAGCGATCAAGAACAAGCTAAGTAAATTTTAGCAACCATAAATCTGAATTATAAAATTAAGTTGGTCATTGCTTTCATAAAAACTTTAAAAGAATGCTTTTCAATGTATATTAACATTTGTGTAACAATATATTTTACAACTATTTTTCTTCAATTCATGGTTATATAGGAGTAATTATAATTTCTATTTTGAAAAAAGCACATCCCTACAAATTATTTAATTGAATCTCTCAAAACTTTTTTTTTTTATTTTAGTTACTTTTTTTTAGTTTAGTTTTTATTTGGTTTTTTTCTATTTTAGTTTGTGAGTTGATTACCATTTGGCGTACTTTGTAAAATAGCCAAATCTTGTATTCAAAGATAAAGTTTATAATGTGGTAACCTTTCTTAAGGCTTGAGCGGAAGGAGGGAAATTTATGGAGCGCAAATGCCACACAGCCGCGGACACGACACTATCAATGATACAACCGAATGTTGCGAGTTGACAATTCTTCGAGGTTTAAGTGTTATGACTTGGAGCAAATTAGGTGACCGTTCCTCTATTGAGCCTCGCCATGTAGAGTTGAAGTAACATAGACGAGAAATCTCTTCATCCAAAACATGTGTAATTCGTACTCTCCGAAGATGTCACAAAGTCTTCCTAGAAAATATTTGCCCAATGGACAGCGAAGCCTTGCATCAGAGTACGGCTGCTCGTAGCCTTCCAACCCTAGTAGAAAGCTTTAAGACATTAAGTCTAATCTTCAGTGGTGAGTATATTGAAAACTAGTCTCTCTACCTGAAGCATCCAATTTTTTCCTCTTTTTTCTGGCATATAGAGATGCATCCATGTCGTAAAATTTTAATCTTTAACCTCAACTCTAAATACTAATTCGAATAAATTTTAGCGTTTGATATATGCAAAAAATTTAAGCCCCTCTCTAAAATCTGACGTCTTATAATTAACAGGGGGGGGGGGGACGGTGGATTTTCTAGATGGATTTCATAACGTTTTTCAGGAGATTAAGTTGATGTCTCCCAATAATTTAGACGTTTTCTCTTGGATACTTAATAGGTACATTTTTTTTATAAAGTTTTAGGATCTCCAGTAAAAGGCTATGCTCTAAAGGCAAACAATCAACGTGAACTTATCAATGATCATTGGCGCTTATTTAAAATCTTTGGTAAAATATTTCGACAGGCGATATTAATTTGCGATTAAGACAATGCTTGTTCCGTAGGTTTTTTGTTAGTAGCATGTCAATCTTAATGTTTGCAGGAATGTCAATAAGAATTGCTATTTAAACCAAATTTAAGTGTAATAACCATCCATGTAATTACACTTGATAATATCAGACTATACCATATTAATGATTATAAACTATAGAGTAAGGGACAGATGGAAATAACCTCTACAGTTTCATGCTATTTTGATAAGTTATCTTTATATTTTGAAGAGATTTTCTGGTAATGTACGATAACTTCAATGGCAATCCTTTCAATATACGAGTTCGACTCTGTGAAAAGAATCCGCCATTTCACTCCAATAAAGAGTGAATGTTTTGCAGTTTAAACCAATAGATAGTATTGTAGTATTGGTTTGGTTTTGCTCAAACTATGATTTTTTTTAGCTATACTATGAATGATTTAAAAAAGGTCGGATTCGTCTTTTCAAGCCTCGAGAAGACAAAGAGCTATCGATTCATCCCGGGACGGAGGTTGTCAATAGCTTGAGGGATCACTCAAGATTCGACTGTAACGATGGAATTGATGAACTGAATTCGATAAAAGATTGTAACAACAAAACGCTTTATTACAATAATTGTGTATTAATTTCGACTGCTATTAAAACGGAATTCCAACAACTTCGATAACCTGCAAGCAAATCTTGAAGTAAAAAGATGCGGGAGCGTCGGGAATGCCAATGTGTGTATAAACGTGTTTTGAAAATATTCTAACTTATTTTCTAATTTTTAAATAAACCTATTTAAATAAACTCGAGCTAAAGGTCAACACGGGACTTATGGTGTGCTAATCGGATACATTAAAATTGTTACGTTATTAAAATGAGGCAATTAATTCAAGGTTGCAACTTTAAAGGGCAGCTTTTAGAACGAGTATCGATACTACGCATCAAATTCAACTAAAATTTGCATAACAAGATGAATGCTCGAAGAAAATAGCTTCTGAGACCGGCGAAAGAATAGATGCCACTTGGCAATCGGTTTTCATCGGAAACGATTAGTAGTCGGGGCACGTGTTTCACATCTTAGAAAATTGATTAAAATTAAAGAAATAGCAGTTTAAAATTAAAAATTTGCAATTTAGTTTATTAAATTTTTAAGTGTAAATTAAAATTGTGCAATGATTTGTTGAGATGCTACGGAGAAAAATGTTGAATGAATATTTTATCCCTTTAACCTTTAAATGCCCAAAGTTTCAAATTTGATACCAGGCTTTTAAATCGAACTGCATACCTGCAATTGGTTTGTTTTTAATGTTTGATTGTATGTATATTAACATTGCATGATGTTCTTTTGAGCAAAAGTTTAAAAAAATAGACGTCAAGTGTCAAAATTGTTCAAATAAATAACAGTTTATTTTCCCGCCGTATTGAACGAGTGACATATTTTAAGAAAAAGTTTAGCGGAATAAATATTTGACATATTTAATTTTTCCGAAAAATAAAAAAATACTTTTGAGATAGGTGAGTATTTTATTTTTACTATAGTATAATTATTTTTAACAAGGGCTTCTTTTACTTGAAGAAAATCTTGCTATTTTTGTGAGTATCAATTTTCATACTTCAGCCTAAAATATATATTGCGATTTTTAAAATTACTTTCTCTCTTTGTCTGGCATACTGCAATGAACACGTTGATTTTTTTAAAATTTAATTTGGAAAATCAGGCTTTTAAGGGTTAAATTTTTTGATACTTTCTATTTTGATAAATTTGGTATGAAATATTTTCTGGTAATGTGTGATATTTTCAGTTGAGATTCCGTCACACATTTGTGAAGTATTCAGTCTTTTCATTCAAAGAAATATTTGAATATTCCAGAGTTCAAATGAATACGATCGTTTGCTTTTGTTTTGCTCCAATTATGATTTTCCTGACTATTTTATGAACACTTCCCGGAGATTGAAAGATGGCTTTTTAAGACTTGAAGGTCAGAAACCGCCTTCTAGAAAAAATTTTTTTCGGGAACCGGGAGCTCATGAATAGTGAACAGATCTTTAAAACTTCGATCGTACTGTTGGAATTAATAAAATGAATTCGATTATCGATTATAAAAAGACGCTTCAAAATGATACTAAATTCCAAAAAAAGTTTGAAAAAGTGGGAACCAACTCAGGTGTCGTCCTCGTCATCTGACAGCGGTTCAAAAGGACAAGGTTCGTCCCAAAGTAGCCTTAATGTTGCCATAAAATGGTACATTAATAAAACTAAATTCTTTTTATTTTTCCCCCCTTGATGTAGGAAATTCTTAACGAAAGTCACTTTTTTTTTTTTACGACAAATATTAGATTCAATTTCTTCCTCTTTGAATAGGAATTCCTTAAGGGTAAGAAATGGTTTTTTTATCCTCTTTCCTTTAGAATGAAGGACACCCGTGATTGACATGTCACAAATTATTGATACTTGTAACCTAAATTCGATAAAGTAAGCGTTTAGGGTCTCCGAGGATTTTTAATTTGTGCAATTTAAAACTCATTAATAGATTACTGCCAGTATCAAATATATATTTCTTAAGACTTGACATAAATCGTCTGCTCCTTAAAGATTTCTCAGAGGCGAGTCTGAACTATGCCTATTTTATCTTGCCTGTATATTTGTCGGCTTCTAATCATCAGGAAGTAGTATCAATGTCTGCAAAAGAAAAGAGTACCATTTTCGAACGACAATTTCAATTGAAACAGATTTTAGGTGTTGCATTTTATTTTATACCAGTGTGGTACTTTTTCTTTTTAAAAACAGCAGGAAATTCAGATTATTGATAGGACTATAACTAGTCCATGTTAAGATGCTCTTGGATAGTCGGAACTTTTCATTTCTGATATTACAACAAAGCTCAATTTTTAAGAACTGCAACAACGTTGATGGAGCCAACAATAAGGTTCTGCTTCAACATAATGATCATAACTAGTATAAAGCTGAGTAAAAAAAAAAACTGGTTGCAGCATACAGCAGTCTAAATTCACAGACGTCTCTCCTAAGGAATTGAAGAATCTTGGAGTTAGATAAAACATAACTGATATATTTGGAGAGTATGGCCTGGTGGCTAGCTATTTAGTCAAAATAAATCAATCATAAAGTATACTGAGAAATGCAGATTTTCCTTTATTGCGCAATTTTTTGTCACAGAAAGAGAAGATATAATGACTGCTGCTATTTGTTGGAGAAAAGAATACCAAGTATATTAAAGACTACCGGAAAAAAAATCTAAAGTTCGAACTTTTATATCTTCCTTCCAATATATAAAAAAATATCATATGCTGTGTATAAATGGTGCGATATGCATAGAGTTGGTTAATTTTTTAATGAAATATGGGCTATTGTATATCAAATCGGTTTCATGTTTATAAATTCATAATTATCCGTATACTTCTATATTTATTAATGTGTAACGAGAATAGAACATTTTATCATATTTCTCAGTTACAGGGCGTTCGTTATCCTTTATCTTTTTCATTGGCAGTTTGCTACGTTTGGTTTATAATTTCGTTATTGGACATTTTATCATAATATGAAGAAAACGATCGTTATAGCAGCATAAAATTCAAAATGTTTGCAGTTCAAACTATGCCTTTTTTTATACCCATGCTGTTTTTCTATAAAATCCAAACATTTAAAAAAATTCTTTTAATTCTGGTTTTGGTTGTTTCCATGTAAATTAATTCACTTCAAATTTTCTCAGATAAAATGGTATTTTGGTCATCAAGGGATCTCTTGCTGAAATATTTCCTTTGTTCATTTAGTTTGATTGCGCAAAAAAAAAAAAAATATGTTTATAATATATATCGTATAATGCAAGCTATTATATACAATAGTGTCTAATATTTTCGTTCACCCTGAAAAAGAAAGCGGATCTAAAAAGAAATGTTTTGCAAAGATTTTTGATTGAGTTGTTTCATTACGTAATCAATTATTTGCTTTGTAGAAAGGCATTCTTGCGATGAGTTGATCCAAATTTTCATATAAACCTAGAATTTTAATGTAATATTACTCGCCAAATTTCATCCAAAGAGCTTTTCTTGTTTTCGAATTATGATATTAACAGAAAACAATAATTCCAGAAAGCTTTTGTTTCCTGGATGCGAAGCCACATTAAGCGTGGGGATTCAACAAAATTTTAAGAAAAAATATTTTTTCAATTACAGTAGTTTCCTCAATGATAAATGATAATCAAGAGCAGCTTTTGGAGTAATTTCAGTCAACAGGTAGAAAAGGCACCCTTTCGAATTCTGATATTCCCCTCCGAAAACTCGGTATCCGTGAATCTCATTGATGCATTGCGTACAGATCACGATATTTTTCGTTTTTAGCAGGCCGAACGTTGTGACCGAGTCACGAGATATCTCGTTTTCGTGTTTTTTTGGTTGAATCGATGCATAACTCACCAGAGGCAAATATTTTTGTTACGTTACCAGGGAAACGAAGCCTTACGCATTCTTGTGACATATTATTAGCAAAATAATTGAGTGTCGACATTTCAAGCATGTGGAAACAATCAGTCAGTATAGCGAGTATGTCGGTAGATTTGTGCCAATGGTTTACAATACTTTATAAAATGTTTCATTATTGTGCAGTTTATTATTTAAAAGTTTTTGTTTTAATTTGTAAAGAAATAATTTTTTTAAATGTGAAAAAAGAATCTTATATAATAAATAAATGTATAAAATATATAGTAATATTGAAGAATACTTTATGTAAATATGTATAATACCAAATGCAAATTTAAAATGTGCATATATGCAGCCTATTTCTTGCCAAGTATGCTTCTAGAACTTTCAAAAATGTGCGGGCCCTGGGAGCGCCGTAAGCAATGTGTTCAATTGATATCTACGCCTTTTAGAAGAGTGCAATAGTCGTAATTTTTTGCAGCAGCGTTGCTACCTAAATTCGAAAATAGTTGACAAGGCTGGAATTTATTTATGAAAAAAAAAAAGAAAAAAAGAAGCGATAAGCGATTTACTTCTCACTCTATGCGGCACGCTCCACGTCACTCTGTTTATCAGTCATTAACTTGAGTAAACACGTCTCAGCACTTTCACTAATGGCTAAACAAACAACTCTTATTTTTGAAGATGATGCTTCCGTTTCTATGGATCCTCGCAATCAACAGAACCGCCATCGGGAAGATATAAAATATTACGCGGAAGATGAGCGCCGTTTCTAAGTTGTCAACATGTCATTATAAAGTATGAGAAAAGATTCACGATGAATCAAACGTTTAAAATGAGACATTCATACGGCGTCGTATTCCTGGCTTATTTCTGTCTGAGGGTAAGTAAGAATGGATTAACGATTATTTTTCAATAACGTTAAGAAATAACTGCACACATTAATTTTAAATTCATTGAAGAAAACTTAAAACCGAATACTAATAATAAATATGGATCTATTAAAAATAATAAATAATAATAAATATGGATTTATTTTACGAGTCGTTTTCATTCCTGTCATTTTAATATCAATTCTTTTATTGATTTATAATAGGCTATCACGAGACAAACAAAAAGTTCGATTAGAATACTTCAGACACGAATTTCGCTTTTTCAAACAATCTGGATGCAAGTATTATTTACGCTAAAATTATGATATGCTTAAGAGAGGAAGAAAACCTCCAAAATGTTGATTATTTAAATTTAATTAAATTATTATTCACAATGACAGCGTGTGTCACACATTAGCTACAGTGTAGCTTCAAGATCGGATGTTAATGAAAATGACACTAAACTGTACAGTAAGCAAAAACTTACTTAAAATTTTTTTTTCTGCATTTTGTATGCGAATTCATTCAATCAGTGCAACAATTGTTAAAAATATTCAATACTAGACCAGCTGGTTCGCCAATCTTAATGTTCGTTTAAATTTTAATAATTAAATATTTTACGCACTTCCTACTTTAATAGATTCTTCATCAGAATATTTTAAAACTTCAAATTTTGATAGTCATATAATTCACTCATAATATTATAAAAGCCTTCAGTCATAACGTAATAGGTATCTCTCTCATTTTCTGTTAGCTCCCATAGAATTTATGCTTTAAATTAAAGTGGAAAGAATGAATCTGCAATTAATATAATAATATTTTTTACTGAAACAAAGCATTTTTTTATAATATGATTACCGATAACAGAGTCACTGAGCGTTTAAACTTTATGGGCACTAAAGAATATCTTTCTTAATTTATGTAATATCTCAAAAATTTCTCAACAAAATTTTCTCAGATTCATCATGAACAAATTGATTAATTAACAATGTTTAATTTCAAATGCATCAAACACTAAGAAAATAAAATGAATCGTTTAAAATAATCGGTCGAAAACAGGTTTAAAAAAACTACTTAAAAAACGATGTACTTAAAACTATAAGCATATACAAAAAATATATAACTAACATAAATACAATTTAATTACAAAAGCATGCAACTAACTTAAAAATAATTTAAATCAAGAATCATCCGTTGATAATATTGTCAACAATCAGAACACAATGCGCATGCGTGAATTTTCAACGCCAGTTACGGTAACGCAAATGCGTGAATTTTTCTACGCCAGTTGGGGTAGCGCTATGCAGATTAGAAATTTTTAATTTCCTTTATTCTGTGTTATTTTAATTCAAAAGTACTTTAGAATGAATCTGAAAGATCGATTAATTAACAATGTTTAACTTTAAATGCATCAAACATTAAGAAAATAAACAGAATCGTTTGAAATAATCAGCCGAAAAATGTTAACCCTAGCGTCATTACTGTTGGGGGAAAAAACTGAAGCCTTACTCATTTGGCGGTGGGGAAAATGGAAGATTTTTTGGCGGGAAAGTTAGTTTTTAAGTAATAATTAAAATTCTAATTAAAAATTAAAAAAAGAGACCCCAGGTGCACATTCCCGACCTAAGGTATACATGTACCAAATTTGGTAGCTGTAGATCAAATGACCTGGCCTGTAGAGCGCCAACACACACACACACACACACACACACACACACACACACACACACACA